>JAQFZQ010002574.1:0-13381 GCA_034696005.1 Glomeris marginata | reverse complement strand
CTTTTCATGCTTTGGCCTCAGCCACTCGAGTGGCTCAAGGCCTATAATATTCGAAAATTCATGATGTTCCACCTTAAGAATCTAACTGAAAGTGAAATGGATGAAATAACCATGGTATAGTTGGTAAAATCAAATAGTTTACCAATGGATCCATGCTATCAAGCACAGATAATCTTTTCCAAAGTATGCAAGCCATATACAAGCATCCTAAAATATTAAATGTTCTTCATTTCAAACTCATATTCTTTAAGATAGTACCTAAACGAATTCAGTTACTGAGAAGCATGGAAGGAAGTAGGAGTAAAAATGCATGCTAAAATGTAAAACAATGTATCAACGAAGGGCTCAAAAATTTGGACAAGTGAAGCCATGAAAACTCAGTATGGCACACAATCGATCTGGATGCAATCGATGCATTAGCTTTTTAAATTGTTCACTTCATGCAGTGATGTGCACTTTGGTGCACAGATTGCCAGCGAGCTTGCCTGCTTGACTTCTCTTCAGCCTACATAATGCAGACACATTGGAAAAAATCTTAATCTCGTATACCGACAATCTCATATCGCATACATTATACACAGAATTGATTAGGAGGGAAAGTAACGCATACTGCGTCAGTTATAAAATGCGACGCAATTAATTAAGTGCTCATATGCAGAGAAGGAAGTTCAATACGAATTAACATGTTTATGCTATATATATGCTGCAACTTTTAACTGCCAGCCTCAAATCTTTATATAACAACGCTTTATAATTAAAACCAGTGCCAGCAATGTATCAATAACTTTGAAAAATGTTCCCATGTTGGGGTGACTATACTTCAGTGGGAATACAATGATGAGCAATATGTACAACATTTCTGCAGAATTTTGCTTCATAACTTCAATATCACACCAAGTGTCTTGCCTATAATTCCAAGAGTGATTTTACATTTTCTTTAGAAATTAGAAATACTAGCTGGCATTATTACTGAAAATTGTTTCTACAACAAACCTCAAATGATTTATGTATATTTCAACAAATATTTTTATATTGATGAATAGCACCCGTTTAAAAGTGAAATCTCATTCATTCGAATTTTGCGACCCTCGAGGGGAAAAAAAAAACAATTTCTACTAACTCATTTCATTTGGTCTTTGGAGCTGCAATGTGCGATTATGATCTTCCCTCACAGAACTTCCCATTACAAGTTGGATGCTTCAGTGAGCAATTATTACGCTGACAGAGCAGCCATCGAAAAATTACCTTGCTTAGCGGTTGCTTTCGTGTAATTATTGCCACGTCAAGTCTTATAAGTAAACACCAAGAACAGGAAACGAAGGTTTGCCAATTGATTTGTGTCAGTCATACATTTAACTATTATTTTGCCATGGTTAGAAACGAATAAAATCTTCACTTTCTTTAAACAAGCTACGTTGAATTACTGCTCCTAATTTCCATGCCAGAGCATAATTCTTCCGAAGGCAGCACCAAAATGACAAAAATGGCTGCTGATGGAATGAGGACACTTTTTTCGCAAAGGGGATTCATGAGTGAGTCTAAATGGTTTCTACCGGCAAACTGTACTCGAGTGGGTCTGTGATAAATACAATTTCTGTACCTCCGAATCTCGGCCTGATGCGTTTATCGTAGTCGCGCAGTAGGGAATCCAAAATGGCCGAGATGTTGATGTCTAATTCCGAGTTGACGCTATACAAAGAAAATTTATATTGTCAGTAATTGTTAATGCGCCAAAACTCTGCCGTAAGTCTTAATTAATATTGCAAGTGACATAAATGCCCACTGCATATCGATAACCCAAACTAAAATGGAGTAGTCATGCATGCTTTTAGTTTACCATTATTCACGCCCACATAATATTTTAAAACAAATTTATATTCGCAGTATAGCCTCCTAGTCTGCACAAAATTGTCAACAAGCGTCGTATTTGTTCGTATAAAGCCATTAAACACGAAATTGATGTATACTCACATACATCTCGGAGTTAAAAACTGCATGGTTTATGCTAAATGAAGAAAATGTCTCCTTCCATTTAAATATTTAAGCGTATCATAGTAGCTAAAAGAAAATAAAAGAAACTAATATTTAACTTGCGTATGTTCTATTGTACTCTCTATAAAAAATACGCATTTTCATTAGAAAATAAGGCAATAAAGAATAGGATACGAGACCTAAATAACATTACATCCTTTTGCTAGTATCGTTACTGCATTTCATTTTGAACTGGTCTTACTTGCTGCTGACAATTGTTAAATGTTGCAAATGTAAAACAATACGTTAAATCGTATATAACATAAGTAAGCCCGTAAGCAATGCAGAGAAACGATGTTTTAGTCTCCATTTGTATAGCAGGAAAATTCGCAGCATCACTGCGTGAAAGATTTGGTAATTTTGTCTATACGCCGTGACCTTGGGAACTAACCGCAAGTAAGAAGATGCCACAGTATATGGATATTTCAAAGCTCATGAATTCATAATGTTGTTAATCATTCCTAAAAAATGCTTCTGCAGTATAGCGTGCCACCATCAGTGAGGTTCATTATTGCGAATTTATGACTTGGGAATTTCTGTCTGCATTGAAACAAACTCATTATAAATATTAATTCATTTATCTAATGAACTGAAATTGTTTTACTTTCTTTTGTAGTATTCCCTCACATCCCCTCACATTCCCTCACGTCAAATAGTTAAACCCCGCTTATAATTCAAAATTCATATTAAAGAGCAATAGGAATTTCATTTTTCTCTTGACAATTAATATTATATTAAGTTAATACGTTGTTTTAATTCGTATGATGAAAAGAAAAGCTAATTTTTATATTGTTCTTCTCAGGAACCAAAATTTGATTTCAATTTTATTTTTATATATAATATATTTACTAAAACTGTCCTAAAATCTCGTAGTTCCGAATTTTGTCACTTCCTCCCACATTATTTGAATTGACTTCTTTTACGGATAGTTCCTACACCGGATTTGCCTTGGAAATATAGTAAACACAAGTGTTATCTTCGCAATGTTTCCAACGTGTATAATTATATTATCAGTTTCAAATTAAATTAGTTAATTTGGATTAACAAACAAACCGAGGCAAATGGAAACAGAATTATTGTAAAATGATATAAAATAAGTTTAGCATAGATTACTCACCTCTCGGCAATTACATCGCTGACTGGCGTAGCAACCAACATGAATGTGAGTTGAAAAAGCAACATCGAGATTCGAGGCATTTTCGTCAATATCTCTTTTCGCCAGACTATCACGGATTACTTGATTCTCGTTGCTCGATAGTCTGAGCCAGCTTAAACTGGGGAAATGCTCCTCTTCTTCCTTGGACGAACACGACTTGTTGGTGGAGAAAAAATCAGCTGGAAACGCGAAGGCAGATGCGGATGTGGCTGTGGGCCGGCCCTCCGCAGCCGGCCGAGAGAAGTAGGACTCTGGGAGAACCGCACTGTTGCTGGATGGCCACCAAACGTTGCGATCGTCTTCTGCTGCTAAGGCTGGCTCGTCGGCCAACTACTACACAGTAGCGTTCAGTAACCAACCGTCGACTCATTTGGAGCGGCAGCCGGCTGAGAGCTTGCTCGCCGAGTGGATGCCGCTTTGACGTCGGTGTGCGGTTCGAGGTTCAATATCGATCGAGGTCTGGGCCATGGCACGCCAACGGAGGCCGATGCGTCAAGTCACAATACTACAACCACTCCTCCATACCAGGTCGGTCTGTGCAGTTCTGTAATCTAGTAAAGACCACAATCGAGCGATTCATCAAATCCGCCATCAGCAAATAGCTCAACGATGCAATATGCAGCATTTTTAATTGTAGAGTTCAGTTATCAAACAGCTTTAAGTTACTCAACCAGAATGACAACACATAAAATTGATGTTAAGGAAACGTGCATGAAACCTAAAATCTTACCCCTCCCCATAAGACAAAGTAAAATATATAGGTCACCCGTAAAAACTTATGTTAATAAAAAGCATTTCTATACTAAGTCGCATTAATTTTTCACATGAGACTGAATCGATGCGGGGTCGATTAAAACTGTATACAGTGCGCACCTTTGACAAAGGTTCGTTAGATTACAGCATCCAGTAATTATTTTTTAAGAGACTAGTCTAAATGTTTATCAAAATAGCATCTGGTGAAAGTTTCAACTGAATATGTCATGTTTCATTGCATTATATTGAGAGTTACATGGTTGCCTTATTACAGGATATTCTCGAAAACATCACACTTTCCAGCTTTTGAAGGTTTATGTATGACCGTAATTAGACCAAACATATGAAGAAGTTACCAATTTAATGAATATTCCCTTAACGAATAAAGCTCAATCCTTAGAAGTCTTAAATTACTTATATAGGATAGCTACAGAAATGTCACTATGCCATCAGTAATTAGCTGGGCCGACTGTCAACGCAATCAGAAAGGAAGCTGGGAAGCGAACATTTGATGTAGCCGGGTAGCTTTCCCATACTATTGCTGCTCATTATCACGTGGTATCGCAGCTGTTGGCTTCACCGCCAAAAATGCAACAACAGGTTTCGCCTCAAGAAATAGATGGAAATTTTCCTCAACATCGTTCACTATGTATTGGTACCTGAATCTGTTCATCACAATTAAATTAATATTTCTTCAGCATATATTTACAAATTCGCATTTTCTCAAGGGTTCTGAAGTCTGAAAAAGCTCATACAAACCTATTTAGGTGGAATGTGCAATTCTTGTTCCTTCAATGGAATGCCTGGTGAGAAAATGCGATTTGAATGACCTATGTACTATAGTTGAAGATACAACTTTTTATATACTCGAATAGGTCTATGCAATTTTTATCAAAATGGCGCTAAACGACAACAATATACTATCACGTTGCTAAGAAGCAGGATTAAAAATTCAATAATTGGATTGTTAATCTGTACTGTCCTTTCAGAAACAGATTAAGCTAGGACGGTGCCCATTTTGATGATTTGAAGGGGTGCAGGCCATGACGTGCAAATACGACTGCTTCAAACTGCAACCGTGAACCCCTTCAAATAGGCACCGTCCTAGCTCAACCTTTCTTTGAAAGGATGGTATGTAGGTATATAGTACGTACAGACAGTTGTTCGAGCAACTCCATGTAGTCAACTCCTCTATGAAATGTGCGCGTGACATTACAGCTCGAAGTTGCACGACCACCAACTTCAATGCATGCATGGCATCTGCAAAGCATGTTTTTACAGACTCTGTCCACCATTCCTCCTGTGTTATGGATTTGCAACAGCCTGAATCCGTGCTGAAGTCCTGCTCTGATTCCACAATCACAAGAGGAATGGTGCATGGGTGGACAATGCATAATAACCGTTGTTTGTCGCAGTACCTTATTTCATTTGTTGGTAAACACATGCCAGATCAATGGACACAGTGTGGAGCGTATAGAGGCTATCCAGCAATACCCTGGGTAGCCTACCAACAGGGGCACAATGTGCAGAGTTTTATCAGTCCATATAGACCGGCAACGGAGCATTTCCCGACATACATTGACAAGCAATATCTCACCTACTCTTACCCCCTTCCACCCAATGTAAATCCTGAACAGTATCACATTTACACCCTGTATATAGTGTAGAAAACAGAATTGATTATAGAGACTATTCTTTACTAATGCATCTAATGCATTTGATATCTTACTTTCCTTGTGCTGAAAATCCTGCATAACGACCCAACTATTATTTGTAGGTCAATTTGGACATCATTTGCATCAAGATGCAGACGATTGTTGTTTTTTCTGCTTATATGCTAACGAATAAAAGCACGTACAGTCTGATGTGGGATCATGGATTAATGTTACATTTTTAAACTTTCTATAGGTTATATTGCAAATCATTTGGATATTCCTAAATCTATTGTCGATAATAAAACTGGAATGTGGAAGAATGGTACAAATGCAATATCCACACAGGAATATTGTTGCTTTTATCAAGGTTCTACTAACATTTTACCTTCATGTATTCTCACTCCTGGCATCTATTTTACTGGACACAAAGTTATGGAGTGCCTGCCTATCTTACAACATGGGGAAATCAAAATATTTTTTCCAGATATTTTTTGTTCAACGTTGGGAAATGTTTCTGCCAAGGGATTTTTTGTTCCGCAAGCGGATTAGGTCAGGAGTGAACGAGTTAATAAATTAAGTGCACTTAATGACTGGGCTTGTGAGGGAAATCTGCCAAAAATGAGTGTTTGGCAAACATCACATGGAGCTTATTTGCATATTATGTGGAAACGTTATAGCCAAGAAAAATGCATTGCTGTAGTTTCCATTGCGGAGCTGATGAGCACAAGTGTTACCTATATCATCTTTTTGAATGGAAAACAAGGATTGTATTGGTGCATTTCCCACCGAATACAGTACTAGGACTTCTTTGGTCTAATGCTCGAGACATGCTACACATGGAACCAATTTCATAGGCGATCGATTGTCGAGAAAACAATTCTTTCAGTATACCTATACCGAATTCTTACAACTGTCATTTTTGCTCAGCAATGTCTTGGGGGATATTTCAACTGGATCAGATCTGGCGCATCGTACCTGCATGGAATGGTGATCGAATGAAGCCTGCACTCAATCTTCATATTCGGTCCCACAATCCCTATATTCTATACAATCTCTATATTCTGTACAACATTGTATGTACTATGTACTATAGCACACGGGTTTGCATTGGTCAAACGGAACACTTGCAATTGGAAACTTAACCTGCACAAAGCAAAACCACAAATATAGAAGTCCAGTGATGTAGGTAGTACATTGCAATACCCTGGGTCTTAGTTCCTTTGAGATTCAATGCTTTTTGAACACTGTATATAGTAAATTACATATCGAGCCTATCATAGGTCTACTGGGGGGGAGGAGGAGGAGGAGGAGGAGGAGGAGGAATCATGCTTGTAAGGTGGCAGGGGTACGATACTTGGTGACTATGTCGGCGACCTTGGGACACTCCTTCAAGGTCAAACTTATCCCATCTTTTAGAGATCTTTCCAGATCTGCATTAACACATTCGCTGCAGACTTCCTGCACCTTGCCACGTTTAAAAGTACGCAGCAGACACATTTGTGACATTTCTGCAAAAATGTCACAGGTGTGCAACTGTTTCATATATTTTCTTAATTCTAGCAGATCTATACATGTATAGCTAGGGGAATATACAGCTCAATATGTATGCAACTTTATTTGCTGCTTACTTTGTCTATCAGAAATTGAAATGACAGATTCGTGATAATTACATAATTTCTTTGCAACACTTATTCCATAATATAATTGCGATTATCTTGAATAACTTTATGCACTGTCCCAGATATGGATTTTTTAAGGATAGAGACTTAATTTTTTGCTAGAGTATTATAGCTATACATGAATGCATGCACACCTTGCAACAAACGGCTAGATTAAAAATCAATCGAAGCTTTGCAGTTAATCTGACCAGGCATGTCTTTCTATTTAGACAGTTCGGAGATAAATCTCCAGCTAGAAACGAAACCTGAGCTTCACACGTACCCGGATTGCAGTACATGTATCATTCTTGTTTACAGTCTTACATGCAATGCAGAAACCCAGTTTAATGCGTAATTTCTATAGCGTCACCACAGCATAATCAACTCGCATGCACATTTTGTCCAAACTGATGCAAAATGAATTTCGATCAATATTGCTTCTCAACTCTAAAAATACAAGCAGTGCATGCGATATACCATAACAGACATGCACATGGAATATTTATTGCCGCAAGCCTACACTGGCATTTTTGCCGACATTATATCGTAAATCATGCGACGAGTGCTGTGTAAATTCGCAAGCCTGAACTGCATGAATACAACAAAATTTGCATGCAATTGCACAAAAGAAAATGTTATTTGATAAATAAGCAAGAGTATAAACGTGAGCTCTCGCATACAGACATAAATTGAGACTCGTAGCAAAAAACTAAACTTGTACGCGATGCGCAGTAGACAAATTTAATTGTGAATTATGTATCATGCATTTAATATTTTAAAATATAAGTCTTAT
Organism: Glomeris marginata; assembly: GCA_034696005.1. Classification (NCBI taxonomy): domain Eukaryota; kingdom Metazoa; phylum Arthropoda; class Diplopoda; order Glomerida; family Glomeridae; genus Glomeris; species Glomeris marginata. The sequence continues at coordinate 5,335 of JAQFZQ010002574.1, read as the reverse complement.
TGAAACAGGATAAATATAGCTTTGGAACAGTTCTTACTCTAATATACATGAATCGTCCATATAAGGTTTTCCCTTTTAAATTTGTGCGGCTTGATTTATCGAGCTATGTCAATCTACTACATTCCTTAAATAGATCAAAGCTCAAGCAAAATGTGTGGATGCATGGAAGTCATTTGCGTTTCGAGTGACGTATCAATCATGGGCAAAAAATGACAGTTTTCGATTTATTCAAGTGGCATGTCCGCAAGCCGTGTTCCTCTTTGCGAAAACAAATGCACAGTAAGTTCTTTTTTATTCAGAGTATGCTACCTTTTCAAGGATGGCATATGCGTATATAGGTGCACCTACGCATGAAAAATGTACTTGCAAATCCTTAGGGTTTGATTTGAAATACACAGAATGTCCATCTGTAAATGTTTATGCATATAGAAACTGTATGCATGGCCTATACTCTAGATGGAGATATTTGAATGACAGTGAAAGATTTTAAAAAAAATAACAATAAAAATTTTACAGGACTGCATTTCTGTTGACTAGCTGAACTGGGATATTCAAGACCTGCCTTTTGTAGTTCACCTCATGTAAATACCTGCGATATATTGTGTCACATTTGATGTACTACATAAGACATGAGCGCCGTATGGGATGTACCACAGGATGTGCTATAGTGTGCAAATCAGTATTAACCTTCTCGTATCTTTTTATTGGCTCGGCCCACATGTATATCTATAATACTACCCGCAGAACAAGTTAAGTATTATTTGTTCAACCTATATACATAGATTTTGTATCACTAACGGAAAACAGAGTATGATATGACCAGAGAAATCAATCACTGCGCAAATAGAAATAGTATATGATATGCGCGGGAAAAGCACATAGGAACATGCAGTTGGCATCGAAATCCACCGAGGATACTGCTAATTATGGCTTTGGGAACAACAGCAGACGGATCCAGTGTTGTTTTCGGTTATAGAGAGTTGTTTTCACTGAAAACAACTGTCTAGCTGTAAAGTGCACTCAAAAAATTTCGACTACTAATATTGTTCAGAAACTTCTATTTTCTTACCCAAAAATTAGGTGTCTATATACTTGCTGCCTACATTGCTTATCTGCACATGTTATTCTGAATTTAATTAATTCCTGGCTAATGCAAGCAACGAGGAAAGCTGCGGGAATGTGGTATTATAGGTAAGAAAAGCAACTCTTCAGATTATGTTTTTCAGAGGACGAGACCAAAAATATATAATTTCTGCTAGTAATTAGTACCTGCGTCATTCACAGCTGCAGTGGAGGAATACTAATGTGGAATTGACCGCTTGGGAATGTTACATGGCACATATAGACTGCCTAGTGGCGATCCCTTGAGGAAAATTATACTGTCTGATTAGATAATTCGGAACATTTACAGGGTACATCAGGAAATGACGATTTCTTATGTATACAGTATATACTGTTTCTGAAATAGCCGATTAGCTGATGGCATTAATGACAGATTTTCGAATGAACGCGCTGAACAAAAAATTTGCTTTAAATATTTGATGTTGCAAAAAGCCGATGGAAATAGGTGCTGTTCGTCAGTTGACATTTTGGACAGTGGATTTTACTTGCAGCCTTGATCTGTGGCAGAAATTCTGTCGTCCTGGGACTGTGGTTCAGTTCAAAGTGTCAAAAACCACAGAAATAAATCGTATTTTGTGGTAATATCCACAGGAAGAGGCGTCGTTTTGTAACTGCTTTTTGTTTTCTAATTTTTGTACATTTCAATCAGATAATTGAAAACATCGATCCATCAGTCAATTATTTCGCACCTTTAGTTTCATATTTTTAAAAGAAATAACTTAACAGAAGCTATAATATTACATTAGGTTTAGAATGTGCCCATTCTGAATGGGAAAGACATTATGCAAGTGCAGTAATATTACATCAGGTGCTGCATGGATACAATCACAGTAACCTTACATATTTTCATCTCTGCAAGACGACAGGGAGTCTTACCACATTGAAAATAAAAGAAATTCCATTACTTTTCCAGGAATTCCATGACAGTACAGTATTTTACACCATGCAGAGTTGGCACTCAAATTCTCCTAGCCTCCCCCTAATTAGGCGAGACAACTGGAAAGGACAGGGGTGCTCCGTACAGTGCCAATTGCGTACACCTGCGTGTCTAAGTTCTTGGAAATGATCTGCACTGAACACCCCCCGTCCTGTCCAGTTGGCTCGTCTAATTAAGGGTAGACTAGGAGGATTGGAGTGCCATCTCTGATGTAAAATACTGTAGACACTCTGGTCTGTAGGAATTAACATAGCTAAACCTCTTTAGAAATCATGACATGATATGCACAGCTTTGAATTTTTTGCAATACTTCACAGTGCAAGTTGGGGCATTTTAACCTAAGTTTCTGATGCAAAATTGCGCATTAACGTAACATACCAAACCTGGACTATACTTATAAGAGAAATCGAAATCATTATAATATTAGACGTCACGTTTATCTTAAAAGTATATATTGATCGTCTTCACATACCTCCTTCAGTTCAAATGGTTTACTAATGCAATCTACTATCGACCGTTCCTCAACCTGACAGTGCTGTGCGGATCAATCGTATGTAATGTGTTCGGTCTGACAAAATGTCCACCCATTGAGGTGAGGTAGAGTGTCTTCTTGCTGCTGTTGCAATGCCATAGTTCACAGTTCACAAGGACAAAAACCAATGAATCGGTGTATAGCGTAAATAAGCAGTTTTTATTTGGTATAGTTGTTCCTTACTGAAGCTGCAACGTTATTTACAGTCCGTCTATCAATGTATATTTTCATATTCACTTGACATTTGCTCCCAGGCATTTCAATGCAATGCAATGAAGCACTGCAATTTGCTTGGTCGTTTTCTTATTTTCTCATATACGCATATAAAGACAAGTTACATGCGAATTCTTCAGCAAAATAGATATTTTTATGAACGCTCCACATGGGCTACACTTGACTATTAGCAAGTCTCTTGTCAGCTCTTTTAATAATTAATATTCTCATGGCCCATGACAAAGACCATTGCAACGCACAGCATGGTATAATTAAACAGAAATGGAAGGTGTGCTTTCATTAACGGTTATTTCTTTCCCTTGAAACAAGTTTATCAATTTTGCACGTTGTTCATTTGTTAAGTCTCGGAAACACAAAGTGGATAACGTTTCTCGTCTTCATCCGTTTTCATTAACACCCATATGTTAGTGCCAGCATGTTCATTATTATTAATAAATGAAACTTCAGACCACCCTTACCGAGAAGAAAAAACAACCAAAAAACAAATAAGGTTTCAAAAAATGCTAAAAGCCAGTTATTTACAACTGTACCAAGATGAAATAAAATCAATTCCATGAAATGTAAATTGACACGTATATTTTAAGCCACTTACACTGTGTTCCATATTTAGTTGATAAAAAACGCCCCGCCTCTCGTCCCGCCTCTCTACCCCTCGTAAATAGTGATTGGTTGTGTTGTGTGCATATTTCCGGAATGTAGGCTTATTTCGCCGATCGTCGATCGAAGATGCGGGGCGTTTTTTATCAACTAAATATGGAACAGAGTGTATTTAGGCATCTAACGTGTTAATCTCCCTGACAATTGTTTTTAAATAGTTTTCTTCAAAAATCTTAATATGTACGGTTGCAGACAATCACTTTTGACAGTTGTTGCTTGTTGACTAAAATATTCACGTCCATCACCCTGGCACTAAGTTATGCAATTAAAAAAAATATTTTCTCTAAAAATTAACAGTATACAACGGGCAAACTGCCTGCCTTCTTCCTAGCCCTTGAATGCTGTCAAAATTTATTTTAGTAATGTAGGTATCCTGGTTTTCTGCATTTATGCATGAACTTGATACAAAGCAAACTATGTATTGTGCACAATTCATTTTGACCAGATGTTCCGGAACATGAAATACTTTTTTAAAATTTGAAACTTTGTCATAAAAATGTGGAAAGACGTGATTTCTCTCCAACCAATGGTCCACTACCTACAACTTTCTAATCGATAATTAAGTCTTCAACTAAAACTCCAAGATACAGCAACTTTTGATGTCAGTTTATTGACCCATTTGGGCCAGCATACTGAAAATTTGCTAAATTAATCTCAGCTAGGTGTGGTAGTTATTTATCACAACACTAACTTCGTATGCTTGTCCTCTTCAATTCACTTTCCCCTTATAAGATTCAGCTGGAGACAATTTGCACCGACTCAATCTCGATCAATAAGTTGAATTGCGCTTGAACACTGCTCGGAAATTGTGGCTGCTGCTGAAAAGATCTCATTTTCTGCTTGCAAGATCACAACGACTTCAACCCAATTTCTTGACCTACGTTTGCAATCGACGCGCGTCGTCTGGATCAATGGTCCACATGAAACTCTGCAGTGATTTGCATGAAACTTCAATTATATTTAAAAAAAAAGGCGAAAACAACGGGGAATGTTGCCTTACAGGTTTATGGTAATTCAGCATTTTTCACAAATCCACGCGCAAACCTGATTAATAAGTAAGTACAGTGCATTTCAAATTTATCTGGACACCACAAATGAATTGGCACATTTTTCATTCATACATTTAGGTAGGTAACAAGTGAACAAATTACAATGATTAAGTTATAATGGGTGTTTGCGATACATTAGGCGTTACTTTTATAATGTGGCCGTTTCACATTTATCAGGACAGCATCAAAATACTTGAAAAAATAAGCTTTTTAGCATTGTTAGCAGACAATGCCTGCACCAATTAGTCTTATTGCACATCCTATACGCGATTTGGCACAGAATGAACTTAAGTTTGAAGCATCTCTGATGCAATTTTCCCCCAGCTTCCCATGATTGCTGTTTTTAGGTCCACACCAGTGTTGAACTGCCTTTCACCAAGGATGTGTATAGGGAAGGATGCGAGAGCCAGCTAAATAGGTCTGAGAGGGACGATGCTCTGTCCGCCAGGTGGCTATCCACCATTTTGCAGACAAGATTATGATGGAGCCAAATGGAAGTATTGCATTGTTGGAATTGGATCCTTGCCCTGCTTGGTTTTCCCCGGGCTAGTTTGTCTGCAAATTAGCACCACCAATGGCGACTGGCAGCAAAAAAAAGGGCAGTTTCCAATCCCACCCTGTTACCCTTAATCCCACCCTGTGCCGTTTGACTGCATCACTCTATTATCAGTATTTCTTAACCCAGGCAAGGCCAGGTACCGCGGCTACTGCTCAATAAGGTTGCAGCTACTGTGGTTTCAATGAAAGATTGAGCCAGGAGGGCGGAGTCATGTCTGGGCTGACCCATTTCAAAGGGGTGCACGG
>JAQFZQ010002573.1:0-13384 GCA_034696005.1 Glomeris marginata | reverse complement strand
GAGCAGCGCCGATTTTCCGAACACCTGTTTCAAAATCTCGGAAAAACATTATTCGTCACCAACCACCCACCGACGCGCGTGATTCCGCCTTAAAGGTGAACTGACAGGGCAAAATAATGAATTTCCAATTTCGATGAAATTTTACAAAATTGATCAAAATAAAAACAAGATGTAGTACACATGCATGATGAGTGAGTGATACTAAGTATCACCTTAAATTTACATTTTTTGTGGAAAATGTTATTAATTAGGTATATAAGGAAACTTACAAACTGTTTAACATAAGTACAGCTGCAGTAATCAGAAAATGATGTGCAGAGAAAATATTGATTGCACATTTTATCATGCAATCAATTACCAATTGTGCAAAATACCATATAATATTATAATAAAGGACAATTATTAGTGTTATAAGCTGATTTTGAAGGGCTTCAGACTACATTGTTAGCGGGCAATATGAAAACAGCACTGTGATTAAATTGGAACTATAGAGCTATAATATATTTCACAATGTTGTAGAATAATAACCTTGAAGATGTCATTCATGCCACGTACATTGTCGAAAATTGTATCAATTTATCTTCAACTATTTTTTAGTTTTCATATGAGCAACTTTAAATTTAAAGGTGAAGAGAGGGGGAGGGTTGCTTCATGGGTTGTTTTCACTGCGCAGCCCTTGCAAAATTCTGTTGATTTCTTGACAGTGACGCTCCAGCGAACGGAGTTTACTTCATTATGTAAAAATATTAATTTCTTTAAATACATATTATTTTCAGCTGTACCAATAAATATTACATTTTCTTAAATCTCATGTCGAATTATGAATAAAACTTAGTACCCAAAAAACTTTTTTTGACGGCTTGTTAATGACTTCCACAGGGATTTTGCTGCAACATTTCTGTTCTTCATGTACATATATGCAGGGTTTCAGGACACTTTATACAAAACCTTGACAGTTCATTTTTAACGGTGCTCAAATTTGTTACACACAAGAATTTTCATATTGCGGGTAATTAATCGAAACGCCATTTTACATTATGCTTTTAAGATCAAAATAGCCCAAAGGACTAATTATTAATAATCAGAAAGTGACAAACAGATAAAAACAATAAAGGTAGGGTTTCAATTAATGGAGAGCACAGATTGCAAGTTTATCCGTAGCCAGTGGCAAGCTAAATTAATAAGCAACCAGATACCAATTGATATGAAACGTGAAACATGAAACTTTATCACTTCCATATTAAATATTTAGCATTGCTATTTATACTAAACCTTGTATTTAATAAATGAAACTTATAAGCAAAGATCAAAGCACACTGCCTGCATGAATAATTCAGACAGTATTAATTAATTGAATTTCATTCAATTCATAATTGTTTGTACAGTGTGCGTGCATCGTCTGTGTTATTGTCAATGCAGTGAAACTTATCAGAGCCGATACATTAATGAATGGAACTTATTTAAAGGCAAACTGACACGTGTTTGTAAGGTATGTACTCTGTAACAAAACTAATATAGTCAGAAAAAACACAAAGAAAGCAAGTGTTGCTGCAAAATATGTGGAAATTAGTAACAAATGTTATTAGCATTTAAAAGTTAGCCAGACAGGAGGTCAGCTAGCAAGGCGAACCTCCTAAACAGAGTTTGATGCAATACTGGCTTTAATGTATAAGGTTAAATTTTAAGGTTTATATTATAAAACCGTGACAGTTCACCTTTAACAACTTAAAGGTGAACTGACACGGTTTTGTAGCACCCATGATATTCGGACTGTAGAAAGAATGATTAAAATTAAAACTATGAGTTCATTTCTTTTTTTAAATTTATTATAAGTGTTTTAACAAATGGAAGTTTGTGTGTTTTTGGGCCTGTGCAGAGAGGCTAGGGGGAAAAAATTCTAGTATGGAGAGTCTGTTCCAGGATATAAAGTAGGAAAGCCACCTGTATATAGCCAATGGGCATTTAGCACGTTTTGATGCAAGTGGCATGCCATACGCACTGTCCCGGATGTAAAGTTTGACTACAGTGTGAGGACTTTTGAGGACCTATTTTAGGGTAAATTTGCGAATTTTTATTAAAAAAACGAATCGGTGGAAAAATTAGAAAAAAATTGGACGTATGCAAACACATGTTGTTCATGCATAGGGAATTTTTCAGAGAAATCGGTTGCAAGAAATTTACCCTGTCAGCTCACCTTTAAGCAGGTTTTCCATCTTAGAAAAATTGCTCAACGAATTTCTTACACGTGTGAATATATTTAATGCAGATTGCAGGTTGCAACTATGTGGAGGAACTTTGTTGAGTAAATATTATAAATTATACCGCGAAATCAATATAAATTTTCAGCTTCATTCAGGTTTCTTCCTTATGTTGATTCTGCCACTGACAGGTTCCTCTATATCTTGTTTGGGATAAATCTTGCAATCTCTCCTTGAACTGGATTGTAGAGTTTGCAAATAAAGATAACCCATAAATCATTTATTACATTTTGCCGATAACATAAACCCATTTTTTTTTTATAATAGATTTCTAACTAAGGGAACGATATTCAGAGCATCCCATTTTTACTTTTTTTGCATGCATGTTAAAAGATAATAAAAGTGGAAGAGGCACCATGAATGCCATGCGTTGCGCTGGAAATGATGATGATAAATAGTATGCTTATGATGACAAAATCAAAAGCGGTGGTTATACACACACTAGGGGATGAGATGAGTGGATCTGACAGATGGCCAAGTTAAAGGATTACATCAAGTAAAAAACCAGACACAAAATCACGCGGAATTTAACTTGAAACGAAAATTCCCCAATTACTTTCGTATTTATTATTCATGATGTGCTCAGGATTTTGGTTTGACCCGATCGTGGAATTTCATATTTCAGTAGCTTTTTCATCATATTTAATCTAACTTAGTATAACACATATATAGGGTATGTATCTAAGTATAAATTGCACGTCAAAGTAGATTTGTTATTTGATTATACAAAGAAAAGTATTGATCTTTCCATGCAACTTTGCAAAAAAATATTCATTTTTCTGCATATAAATAAAATTCACATTTTTCTGTACTGTGATATCAAATCAAGCAAATGGGCATTTAAATGTTAGAAAACATTAGAATTTTATAATCCTGCAAGTATAATTAGTAACAGAATTATAAATGCATACAAGATGCATTGTTTATTAAGGAGAAGTATCGTGGCACTTTATCGTATTTTGGATCGTTTTCAAAGCTTATTCTCGAGTTTTATTGTGATATTTGGTATTACTTTCCGAAAGTATGAGAATTTTCAAAGGCACACACGTCACTGGCAGTACACTAACCACACCCTTTTGCTGATACGTTTATGACGTCATGGTCGGCAGTTAGCCAATGGCGCTCCAATTCGTCGTAATTCTTCAATTATTGGCGATCGATCCATCAATAATTTTTGTAAAAACATTCCAAAGGAACTCTTATAGTTTGAGTCTTCTCTTTCCTTTCAACCGTTTTAAGGGCATGGCCGGGTCCAAAACCGCGATACTTCTCCTTTAATTCCTCTTATTCACTTTATATCATAATTATATTTGAAAGTAGAACCGATATTTCCATGTTGCAAACTAATTAAGACACTAGCCAATGGGGACATTTCAGCAAATAGCTCTAAATTAAATTTGTATAAACTGGTGACAGAGTTGATCAAATAGCCGAATTCAATTTGCGATAGCATAACGTATGATACTCTCCAAAATCGTAAATAATTCAAATCAGCAAAATTCATGATACCATACTACACCATAATTGCTTTTGGCATCCATTTGGGCAAACAAATTATAATCTATTCACAGCTATCTTTATAGTTGAATGTAAACGCCTTTCTCGGAGTGAACCCAATGGCTGTAAGACCACGCCCATCATGGAAACACGCCAATAGGTGGGCGTAGACACAGCTATTTGTTCATTGGTTCCTTCAAAGAAAGGCGTTAACATTCAACTATAAAAATAGCCGTGAATAGACTATATCTAGTGGACATTGTTCATTTAAGAGTACTACCATAAGCCTACCTTACTATACACAAATTATTGAACAAAATTTGTCGGGAATTTCAATAATCCGCCAGTGGCTGGAAAAAGTTTGAGAATGGAGTTTATAGTGAGAAAACTGTTTTTCTGTTGTTTTTATTTTGCCAATCATATTTCAACTTTTGCCTCACTTTGACCGCCATATTGGAAAAGGCGGTGCTTATACTGAAAATGATCAATTGCCTACGTCTTGGGGAGCTATAGTACTTCTATAAACGTTTTATAAAAACTAGATTCGTTGGCACAGACCTGGAAAACCTCATACTGCGCAGTAAAATATATTACAAGCTCCATTTACTGTTTGTGCACTTCTTTTGGTAAACTGCAATAATACGAACATTGTGCTTATATTTTTTCATTACACAATCTTAAGCCAAATGTTCCTAATCTGAGGCAAATGTTGTTGAAACTTTTATTCTTGTGCATTGCGAACATTTGATGTGAATGGTTTAAATACCCAGACATCAATCGCAAGAGTTTGCCATTATAAATTGCGCATGCGCAGCAGGTGACTGACACCTGTATACAGGTATATACAGTATATGGTGAATGATCAAACTCGTTGATATTAAAATCACAAGTCCTGCTATGGACTCTTTGTAATCGGATGAGGAATGACTGGGACGTAAGAAGCAATATACTGTAATAAATATTCCCATGACGTCAGAAGCTCAGTCACGTGATACTGTCCACCATTAATGGGGAACGGTCAGGATGCAACACACGTGTTGTCACAAACCGCAGCAACAGAAAGCACAATATCGACCCATGGCCCAAAGTGATGATTTCAGTATACACACAAATAGAAGAATTTTATTATTATATTAAATATTTAAGAAAGTAAACAATGATTACTGTAAACAAAGTTATTGTAATTTCACCCCATGTTTATTCCATTAAGGAATGTTATAAATTATTGAAAACAATACATAAGAAGTTTAACTGCTTTGTAACAAAATATACTAATCATTGTAATTTTACTAAGTTTATATACATTCGTCGCGAACGGCGTTTGCCCGTTTGTCTGTAGGAACTTTCAGTTCATTTTTACCCAACTTCTACACGTCCTAGAGAGCTGAAATTTGGTATACAGATCAGTCTCGCGGTACATTATCCCAATTCAATGCGAATTATGCATTTTAGAGGCGAAATGCACGAGTATATCACTTGCAAAAACCGAAGCGGGGGTAGCTTCATGAGTTGTTTTCACTGCACAGCCCATGCGAAATTCTATTGATGTCGCAGCTGTGACGGCACTTGTGGCAACGGACTTTCAAAACTGCAATTCATAATTAACTCTGATGTCGATTTACTATATATAAACTTAGTACCCAAAAAACTCGGTATCGGTTAATAATAATAATAATCATTTTAAAATTACATTGCACGGATATAATTTATTACTTCACTTGCACACTTTCAATGGAATAAATTCGTTTTTATATGCATTTGAGCCCTTTCCTGGCAAAAATTTACCAAATCAAATTATTCAAGTTTGCACTTATGCGTATTCCCTGACGGACCAATAAAAACGATTTAATCAAAGACAAGGATTTCCATGCAAACAATAACATCCAACATTCCACTATCGGATTTCATAACGTGAATGCACTGCTAAAACATTTAAACAATGGACTTACGTACTATAAATATAAACGTCATGCAGCATATGCAAGCTTATTGATATTGCAGTAAATTCCAATTCAGAAATTTCATTTGTAATGAAAATCACGTGGGAGAAGATTGGCAATAGGGCAAAATCATTGACAGAGATGTGAAAATGATAGGTAGAGATCAAATTGAGGGAATATACAAAGACTGACATTGCACATTTTCTTGGGCATCATAAAGCTTGCCCATTAAGATCTTCAATGCAGACCTAATTCACCTTTACAGAAATAATATAGAACAACTTACTAAATGTCTGCTATCATCTTAACAAGGGCATATTCATAGAGTGTCAGACCCTGGGGAATTCTGGTCCACACAATCATTACACTAGGGTCACATCATGTTCGCATTTAACTTGCCATGTACTTAGGTAGAAGTACAATTGCGAAATTTGTTAAGCTGTGCAGTGAAAACAACCCATGAAGCGACCCCTCATATCTCGCCTCCAAAATGTGTAATCCATGTTGAAGTGGTGACAAATTACTGTAAGCGCCATGAAAGATTGTGCTGAAAATGACTCACACGCAGAAGAGTCGACTCATTTTAGGGGTAGGGATTCGATGCACCTGCGTTTAGGCCGGCAGCAGCACGTTACCGCACGCAGGTGCATCGAACCCCGAACCCTAAAATGTGTTGACACTTCTGTGTGTGAGTCATTTTCCGCACAATCTTTCATGGCGCTTACAGTAATAACCATGCATGTGCCACGGTCCAGTCATGTGTTCGATCTACACCGAACAAGTGGTTCCAGGAGCTAGGTCTTGCGTGGCTCTGCGTGGCTGCTGCACCACTGGCAAAAATGCTTACTACAGCTGAAAGGAGACCATGTTGAGAATATGGACTTGCCTGCCGAGCTTATTAAACTTGTATGTTTGTATTGGAAAAAATGAAGTGTAATTCAATACTGTACTCCCCTCGTATATTTGCTCACATATTGAACAGATCCTTGCACAAATTTGAGCACTATTGTGTATCCGCTTGTCAAGGACAAATATAAGATTTTCTATTTGCATACCAATAGCGCAATGTACAATGCATCACGTTATGTATATTGGATTTTCGGATAATTGTTTGTTACTCACCGGAAGAATACTCCAGTGATTTACAAACAAATGCGCATTAAGGATTGCTTTCTTATTGCTTTATCTCATCTCGGACATCACAATGAGAGAATACATCTTTTCTCATTGCTCATTGATTAGTGCAATATTGACACAAAACATCGATTTGATTGACATACCTATACAGAATTTGCATTATATATACGCTGGAAAAGGAAGTAATATTTTTCATGGTTTTTATCTGCAATGTCTCTGTACGCAATATTGGCTTGCGTAATAACTTTATTTCTCGGAATTGCTGGTGCAGTTGGAAATATGTTCATCATTGGGGCTGTTCTTCTTGAAAAACAGTTGAAAAATATTGGGAATGTTTTCGTCGTAAATTTGGCAATTGTGGATCTTCTGGTTTCTACATTGTCGTTCCCCTTCATATCAGGAAACTTTATTGCTGAAAATTTGTTCCCTTCGAATGGATGCATTGCAGCTGGGGCAATTTCTACAACATGTTGTTATACCTCGATAGTAAATATTGCTACAATTGCTTGCGAAAGGTATGACATTGTCCGCATTACTTTAAATGTACAATTTCAACGTGAACAGATGCAGTTTTTAAGGTACCCTGTAACTTGATCTACACGAAGTAAAATCATGAAAGCAATGGTTGCTACAAACTATCTGTGGAAATTGATAATAATAATTATTATAGCCGTAAAGTTTTAAGGTTTGCTTTAGCAGTCAGCACGAAAGTTGAGCCTTGGTGTGTCGTGATTATGACGAATTCTGCCCTCTAAACATGGTAACACTTGGCTCACCAGGTGCAGCATTCGTACAGGTGGCACCTTGTTTAGAGAGTAGCATACGTCGTAATCTCACCCGGCCGAGTCTCAACTCTCGTGGCACCTACTATAGAAAGTAGTTCTGATAGCATAAGCGAACCTCCTAACTTACCCATTGAACTTTAAATGCTAATCAAATATTTACTAATTTCCACGGAAATTTTGTTGCATCACTTACTTTCTTAATGGTCCTTATTCGTGTACAGTAAGTTAGTTTCAGGATAAATTATAAAACCGTGTCGGTTCCTCTTTAAGTTGATATTTTTGACTGCATTCCGATACATAATTTTTACTTTAACATAGATATATTAAAGTTTGCCGGACTGACTTGCACCCGAGACTGTTCTCTAAATGGGCAATTACACTGTATCTGTTTCTGATATGGTTAATTTCCATTGCACTTCTATTCCCAACTTATCTGCGTGGCAAGACAGCATTCATGTATGACCCCAGGTTCAAGTTTTGCGCTGTTTTAATTGAGGACCTTCCTCTTTGGAATTTCAGTTTGATTTTTGCTGTAGTAACTACATCTGTATTACTGTGTTCCGCATTTTACCTGAGAATCTTGCTAAACGTACGTCGATCGAAAAGACAAGTTGGAATTCGAGATGCGCCAGAAAGTCAAATTAGATCAAAACGTGAGATTTCACTTTTCAAAACTATGTTTACAATTTTTGCGTTTTATCTAATTTTAAGTATTCCAGGGTTGGTTGTTGTCCTTACGAACAATATTATGTTTAAAGTTCCTGATGAATTTTTGCACTGGTCCATATATTTCATGTTTGCTAATAGCGTTGTAAACGGGTACATTTATGGAATTACCAATAGGCAGTTTCGCAAAGGATATTATAAGTGCTTTTCTTATTTATTTTGCATACGATTTTTTAATTCCAAAGCTAATAGATCAAAATCCATTGCCACTGTGCAGTGATTTTTGTTACCAAAATTGTGACAATATCACCAGGATGGAAATTATATTAGCTGTAATACTAAAAAGAGTTTGAATGGTAGTCATAATATTATTTGATTAATCCTGTGCATTACATCCTATACAGTGAATGAGTTGGGAATTTATTTGAAGAATTATAGACTGAAACATATTCTCCACACCTATTATGAATTTTGAAATACATTTATAAAATCAAAAAGTGGTGCAGTCTAAAATAAAATATTAAATTTTATAAGGTAGTATTACTATTTGTTAACCATAAAAAATGAACTTAGGTGGAAGTTATTAGGTGAGGGTCTTCTTCATTTCAAAATCAATGATGCCAATAAAAACATTTTGATGTTGGTTTGCGTCACATTGAAACGATCCATGCATCATTTCCATACCAATAGCACAAAGTACAATGAATCACATGCTATCCAATATATATATATATATATTGGATTTTCGGATGATACTTTATATGTATTACCGGAAGAATACACCAGTGATTTACAAAGAAATGTGTGTTTAGGATGGTTTCCTTGTAGCTTCATACCGTCAGCCATCATCACAATGAAGAAATGATGTATATTTCTCGTTGATCATTGATTAATGCAGCATCAGCACAAGACATCGATTTGATTGACATGCCTATAGACAATTTTCATTATATATACCCAGGAAATGAATTAATGTTTCTCATGATATTGCATCAGCAATGACTCCATACGCAATGTTCAGCTGCGTTATAACTTCATTTCTCGGAATTGCTGGTGTAGTTGGAAATTTGTTCATCATTGGAGCTATTCTTCTTGAAAAACAGTTGAAAAACATTGGGAATGTCTTTGTTGTAAATTTGGCAATTGTGGACCTTCTGGTGTCTACATTGTCGTTCCCCTTCATATCAGGAAACTTTTTTGCTGAAAATCTGTTTCCTTCGAATGGATGCATCGCAGCTGGGGCAATTTCTACAACATGTTGTTATACATCTATATTAAATATTGCTGCTATTGCTTGTGAAAGGTATGAAACTTTCTGACGGTATCTTTAAATATAATGTTTAAAGGTGAACTGTCACAGCATTGCAAGGTACCCATAGGAAATTGGTAAAATGAGATTAGCACTAGAGTTTTAAAATTTGCTAGCATAGGTGAATCTCCTAATTTGATTGCCAAATTGCACTTTAAATGCGATAATAACCTTTTTAATAACTTTCACGGAGATTTTGTTGCAACACTTGCTCTTCTTCGTGGTGTATCTTTGTGTAGAGTTAACTCCAGTGTAGCTTACAAAACCGTGTCAGTTCACATTGAAGTTGCTCTATGATTGGATTCCGATGCATGGTTCTTACTTTAACATAGATATATTAAAGTATGCCGGACTGATTTACACTCAAGACTGTTCTATAAATGGTCAATGACACTGTATCTGTTTCTGATATGGTTAATTTCCATTGGACTTTTATTCCCAACTTATCTGCGTGGCAAGACAGCATTCATGTATGACCCCAGGTTCAAGTTTTGCGCTATTTTAATTGAGGACCTTCCTATTTGGAATTTGAGTTTGATTTTTGCTGTAGTAACTACATCTGTATTTCTGTGTTCCGCATTTTACCTGAGAATCTTGTTAAACGTACGTCGATCGAAAAGACAAGTCGGAATTCGGGTTGCAACCGAAAGTCAAATTGGTTCGAAACGCGAGATTTCACTTTTCAAAACTATGTTTACAATTTTTGCATTTTATCTCATTTTAAGTACCCCAGGGTTGGCTGTTGTCCTTACGAACAATATTATGTTTAAAGTTCCTGATGAATTTTTGCACTGGTCCATATATTTCATGCTTGCTAATAGCGTTGTAAACGGGTACATTTATGGAATTACCAATAGGCAGTTTCGCAAAGGATATTATAAGTGCTTTTCATATTTATTTTGCATACGATTTTTTAATTCCGAATCTAATAGATCAAAATCCATTGCCACAGTGCAGTGATTTTTGTTACCAAAATTGGTGGTGAGGTCTGATTATGTGACAATATCACCAGGATGGAAATTATCTTAGCATGCTAATAAGAGTTGGAATAGTAGTCGTAATATGATTTTTTGACTTGTGGTATGCTGTGTAATGTCAACTTGTACGTTCATATTCTATAATGAGTTGTGGATTTCTTTGAAGAGTTAGACTGCCACATATTCTCCAAACCTATTATGTATTTTGAAATACATGTATTAAATTAAAAAGTGGTGCAGTAAGACTAAAAAAACATTAAATTTTATAAGGGTTTATTATTTGTTAACTTGTGCCCTATTTATGACCATAAAAATGGACTTGGGTGGAAGTTATTAGGTGAGGGGGTTAGTTTAAAGGACTCTGCTGCTAGGAATCTTCATTTCAAAATAGCTGATGCCAAGAAAAACACTGCGGTGTTGGTTTGCGTCACATTGTATCGATCCATTCATCATTTGCATACCAATAGCAGAAAGTACAATGTATCACATGTTATGTATTGGATTTTCAGATAATAGTTTCTTTGTATTGCCGGAATAATACACCAGTGATTTACAAGGAAATGCGTGTTTGGGATGCTTTTCTTGTAGCTTCATACCGTCAGACATCATTACAATGAGGAAATAATGTATCTTTCTCGTTGATCATTGATTAATGCAGCATCAGCACAAAACACCGATTTGATTGACGTGCCTATAGATAATTTTCATTATATATGCCCAGGAACTCATTTAATATTTCTTATGATATTGCATCTGCAATAACTCCATACGCAATGTTCAGCTGCGTATAATAACTTTCGGAGCTGCTGGTGTAGTTGGAAATTCGTTCATCATTGGAGCTATTCTTCTTGAAAATCAGTTGAAATCATTGGGAATGTCTTCGTTGTAAATTTGGCATTTGTGGACTTTCTGGTGTCTATATTGTTCCCCTTCATATCGGGAAACTTTTTTTGCTGAAAATTTGTTTTCTTCCAATTGATGCATTGCGGCTGGGGCAATTTCTACAACGTGTTGTTATACATCTATATTAAATATTGCTGATATTGCTTGTGAAAGGTATGAGTGCAATGAGGAGTTGCAGAAGCTGTTGACATTGCTACACGTTCTGGGAAGATTTGCTCACCTTGGGTTTACTTTCCTGCATGTTCCGAGTGTGAAGCATGGAAGCATTCTGCGAAATATTTGATTGCCTATATCTCCCGTGTTTGTTGTCTGAATTTCGTTCTGTTTGTCGCACTAGCCTTGTTTCTCCATCCGCAACAAGTCTCCAATTTACATGCAATCAACAGAAATCGTTATGACCTGTACATATTGGTGGAGATATAACAAATATTTTCTGCATACATATTGTTATAAAAAAACTAACGAATTGATCACTGTTGCAATGCGATATTTCCGGCCGAAGCTTTTGTGTGTGATGTTTGGTTTTTGAAATTTTATATTTTGTTTTTTAGTGGGTTTTTTAAAAGCTTGTTTTTAAAAAAATGTTTTTTAAAATTTATTTATATTTATAGCAATAAGCAAAGAGCATTGGGCATGTGGTGCGATGCATAGCTGCCCTTTAAAAGCACGTCCTGTCCTTCCCCACCCATCAAAGTTTGTTTGCATGAAACCCAACCTCTTGCTCAAATGAGCAACATGATTTATTTGCTTTGGTTGTGTCCAAACAGCCAGTAAGGTTTGTCCCATCGAACAAGGTGTGCAGTTTGCACCCCTTTCACAATAGCCCACATCCTGTCACTTTAAATATTGGATTTTTAAATAATAGCTTATCTATTAACCGGAAGAATACATCAGTGATTTATTACGTAATATTGTGTATGGGATTGTTGGCTGCATACATGAATAATGCGGTTTTAAGTATTTCCTTTTGCTGCGTCCCTGTTGGACATCACAATGAGGAAATTGTCCTTTTGATTAGCCATTGATTTTCGCAGTATCGATTCAAGATAACATCAATATGATTGGCATGCCAATTTAAAATTTGTGTTATATATACCCTGAAATGAAAATATTATTTCTCCTTGCTTTGCAGCTACAACATGACTCCGTACGCAATATTCAGCTTTTTGGTATTGCTATTTCTTGGATTTGCTGGAATTGTTGGAAACACGCTTATCATTGCAGCTATATTTCTTGAGAAACAGCTGAAAAATATTGGGAATGTTTTAGTCGTTAACCTGGCAATTGTTGACATTCTTGTCACTTCTACGTCATTCCCA
Organism: Glomeris marginata; assembly: GCA_034696005.1. Taxonomy (NCBI): domain Eukaryota; kingdom Metazoa; phylum Arthropoda; class Diplopoda; order Glomerida; family Glomeridae; genus Glomeris; species Glomeris marginata. The sequence goes on along the minus strand of JAQFZQ010002573.1, from coordinate 593 downwards.
TTCATATGCGGAAACTTTGTTTCTGAAAATAATTTTCCTACGAATGGATGCATCATAACTGGGGCAATATCTACAACATGTTGTTATACATCCATAATAAATATAGCTGCCATTGCTTGTGAAAGGTATGACATTTTGCACAATTTTCTTCAATATGTGCATGGTAAAGTAGTTTTATTGCTGGATTACAATGTAATGTGACTATACACTCATTAGAATTTGTTGCATATCTTGTAGAGTCCTGGGTGAAGTGAACCTGCATTCTTGGAGTGGGCCGCAGTATATACAGTAGAATCTCTATAGTGGCACCCCTTATAAGGGCATTCACTCATAATGCACATTTTATCCTCCCTTGATGCACATAATGATTATAATTGCGCACCATATAAGAGCATACCCATATAAGTGACGAAATTTTTGGATTCCTGGGGGTGCCGTTATAGAGAGATTCCGCTGTAGTATATTTTATAATTATTACAATTTCTAGACCAATTAGAATAAATGGAAACCCTTGTAAATTAGCCGATTTCAGAGGAATGCCATTGGTTCACGAGAAAATGGGCGGAGTTCAATGAGCCAATGATGAGCAAACA
>JAQFZQ010002572.1:0-13389 GCA_034696005.1 Glomeris marginata | reverse complement strand
GTTTTGCAAGCCTAATTGGCTGCAAATTCAAATTTTGCAAAACAACAAGGACACTGTGACACCAGCGTGGTGAGTCCTTCCATGACGCCAGGGCGTCACACTCTTTAACTACTCATAACGTTTTGTAAAAAAATTTTAAAAATTTGTTGTTTTCACCAATCGTTTTATTGGCATCAATTCTATAGAATTGCACACTTTCAAGTGTATGTTACAAAACCGTGTCAGTTCACCTTTAAATTAAATGGCGCTGCAGAAATGCCGCTAAACAATATATCTCTAAAATAAACAAAATGAAAAAACAAAAACTAAAGCAATTTAAATTAAGTTAATATAAAGTATTAATGTAAATGAAATTGATACAATATAAATGAAATTGATACAATGTAATTTAAAGGTGATCTGACAGGGTAAAATTTTCAATACGAAGTCAGTTGAACAATTTTCCATGCGATAACCTCGTTTATCTGCACATTACCTGATTTTTTGAACATTTTCAGTCGATTCGTTATTTTGGTAAAAATATCTGAATTTCAGAAAATCGGCCACCGGCGGCCGCCGGAAATACGCTACCATTGGCTGAAACCACGATGATAACATTTCCAAATCGGCCTCATTGGCTGCAGCAGCCTAGATCCACCCACAGTCGCCAGTTAGCCAATGGCGTTCTGGTTTACGATCCCACGTTCATTTTAAGTAATTCCGTCAATAATTTCTAAACAATTATGTTAATCGAACTCATAGTTTTAATTTAACGTTCAAAATCTACCGTTTTAATGGCATGGGACCTTACAAAACCGTGTCAGTTCACCTTTAAATTAAATTAAGTTATTGCATTAATTTTAAGTGCTATAAATAAATTGATGTAAAGTAATGTAAGGTTATTTAAATTAAATTGATAAAAGTAATGTAATTTAAATTACTTTAGATAAATATAATTTAAATTACTTTCTGTTAATTGATTTTTAATTTAGTTTATTATACATCAATTGATATTGAACTTACAAAAAAGTAGTAGTTTATTGTAGATCAATTGATTTTTAATACAGTTTATTGTAGAACAATTGATTTTGAACTTAGTTTATTGAACAGCAATTGATTTAGAACTTAGTTTATTATAGACTCCTTTATTTTTAATTTACTTTATACCAATTGGTTTTTAATTCAGTTTATTCTTAGTCCAGCGCCTCACTGATCGATATATATCGATAGCGGCGATGACGAGTGAGAGGCGGAAAGTCGTTCCGCACATTGCCCGCCGCGCTGGGCAATGTTGTACAATGCCCTTATGATCGGGCAATGTGCGTATTGCCCGGGCAATACGCTCATTGCCCGAATACGCAGATTGCCCGTAACATATATAGCACTAAAGGCGAGTGCTAATTTAACACACAACAGCCATTTAAAAGGAAAACAATGTTTTTTCCATATGTAATAACTGCGCAAGTGGATTTGGCCATGACCTTGACAATGACAGCAAAGTGATATTTCTACGCATTTACACCTGAAATAGAAATTAAAGTTTCGTGTATTTTTACATATACTTTAAAATGAACGTTTTCAACAACAAGTACAGTACACTAAATGCAAAAATCACTTTGCTTCCAGGTTGATGACCAACAACTGAATTTTTCCGCAATCTCTTGGTTCAGCAACTCATGAAAACACTTCCCAACACTTTTTTCTTTCCCATTTTGCTAACTTGCACATCTCTTTCTCTCTCTCACTACTAAAACTCATGCACACACCAACACACACACAACAGGATCATCTTTTGAACGTGGTCAACCTGCATGTCAAGGTCATGCATAAGGTAATAAAGAAAAGGAGAAGGCATTATACTTTTTTTTAAGAGGGAGGGGGAAAAAACCTGACGCCCACATTTTCTGTAATGCAGTAGGGTAAAGTGTACAGTTATTGACCTTTGATGAACAATAATAACAGTTCTGCGAATAGGGAATAATTTCTAATTAAAAAACATTTACTAAACGGTGGCCTTGGGGTCTTACGACAGAATACATTAACCATTCAAATGTCCACCAGTGGACACAATTGTCATTTCATGATACACCTGCATTGTTTAGTTGTTTAAAATGTTCATCTGGATATAAGTAGTAAACAATAGTGTGTTTTCATGAGTTCATAATGCAGTTTTAGGTGCAGTACGCATATGCATGATTATAACTGCATTGCATACCTGTCAATCAAAACGTACAGTACCCTTTGGACACATGCGTGCAATTATTTATCAGTTTTTAATATCTCTAAAACATAACTAATCTACTGAGAAATAATATCGCAAAGGGATTGAGGGTGGTGATGGGGGTGGAAGTCGTGTAGTAGCAAAAAAAGAAGTGGATGGGATAAGTAAATCCCTGGTATACTGCGGTCAAAAAAGGTCAAAACGCGAAAACGAGCACACGCCCAAAAAACACGCACAGACAAGTGAACCGAACGAGCCGAAGTGCTACGGCAATGGTACGACGTACGCAAGAGCCGTACGCACGGTACGCGCATCGCACATTTTGACACCGTTTGACCCGGTCGGTCGGTCGCCACGTTATTATTATTTACACACACGTATATATAGAAGAAGCGATGCTCACCCTCCCGCCCTGCGTCGTTCTTTCGCGTCCGAATCTCCACTGCCACCCGACACATTATTATTGTTGGATTTAAAAAGATTATCCGCTTCGACGTCGTTGTAATCGTGATCGTCGACGATGGACGGCTGACCCGCAGTCGACACCAATCGCATGTACGTGTCGTAATCGTGTGGTTCCTCGCCTGCAAAAATAAACACATAGGCAATGTGAATTTTTAGCCACCGATCCGCCCTTACGGAGCGACCATTTTTTGCAATCGGCTGCCCTTTTTTGGTTGATATCCCCCCATTCTTACCACGTGCTTTTGCTTCCGAATGGTACTCCACGTACTTGGCTGCTTGCAACAACGTTTCCAAGCTCATGATTTGGGGCGACGTTGCGGGCGGGGGAAACGGCGTCGCAGCGTCAAAACGGACGAGGCGATCGAACGCACGTTGGTTTTTTAGCGTTTTTCGCGGATTTTGGCGCCTGCAAATGTCGTTAATTCGCCAAGATGGCGCAGCGCCGCTACAACATAGCCATCAAAACACACACCGACCTGCAGGCACAACTGCAAAATACTCGGTCCACCATGCACCACGTGGTAGATCCTGTTGACATGTGACCCGAGCAGCCAATCGCAGCGCGCCGATGTGACGTATCGCTATCAATCACGTGCCGCTTTCCCGCTCTTCCCGTCAGCGACGTTTGCCCCCGAGTTCAGTTTTCACCGGTTTTCCAGCGTTTCTAGCGCTGGAAACTAGTTCGGTCGGATGGATTGTGCAAACGGGGCGAATGTGCGGCTGTGTTTTCGATCGCAGAGTGACGAAGGAATGCGGGGAGGAGAGATGGCGGTGGGAACTACTTTTCCGTGACGCGTTACACACGGATTATGCGAAGGAGGATTGCGATGTATTCATCCGCGCCCATGCGTCAGGTAATCACATGGCGGCTGTGCATTGGTTTTGGTTTGTCGTCGTTCGATTCACGTTCTGGGAGCAAAACGACGACTCGCTTTGTTTAGTTGTGCGGCAATTTTTGCCGGAAAAGGAGATTCATGCGTAGGTTTTGTAGATGTGAACACGTTTCTTTACGTTATATTGTTTGCGTTGTTTTGTTTGTTTTTTTTTTTGTTCGCCACGTCCGATTTAATCTTGCGCACGACCACCTTTTCCCCCCCAACTTGTGCTCGATTGCACGAAAAAGGGGTTGGAAGGCGTTGATCACAGGCCTCGAGTTACGTTATTCGACGCAACGTAATCCTCGTAGTTACGTTTACCGAGAAAATTGGGTCCTGTGATCAGGCACAATCGCTGCAACCAAACCCCTTTTTTTCAATTGTTTGATGTTGGTGCATAGGTTGGTGACGCAAAAATGTGTAATTTAGTTTAGTGTCCGGTTTGGCAGTAGGTGGCAGCACTTGTACCGTGATGCTTTCCATCATGAAAGATTTATTGGCCTACTTCATATTTACAGATATAAATACGAAAAATCGCGCTCCGTAATCTTTAGATTGGCATAATTAAAAATTGGAGCAAATGTATGAAGCAATAATTATTGTAGCTGCAGTATACAAAAGGAATTTTGTGGAGTACTTGGGAAATTTTAAATACCTGGGGCATGACCTTGATTGTCATCATCAAGGCTATACAGCTTGCCCTTCATGGAATTAGTATATAATGTTGCATTATTTATAATTTTTCAACCCATATCCTGCACAGAAATAAAAATCTTTGCATTTCAAATGGATTGCTGGTGTTGCCACTTGTATTGCATTTAATTGTGTATAATTGAAAGGTTAGATAAAATTAATAATGCATCCTTGTATGCAGCAGCTGAGATAAATTTGATGACGACAACAATAATTACAAGTTTTGTAAGTTTCTTTTGATATTATATGAGAAGACCTTGAAGCAAATGACCAAGTGTATACATTTTTATATAACTTGTCCTATATAGCCCTTGCTATATACATTCCATCGATTTTTACTCGCGTTTTTGCAAGTTAACGCCCATTCTGCTGACGTCACGTCGTTTTATAATAAGATTACGCCCGAATTTCGCCAATAATCATTGTTAAAAAGCGCGTTGGAAAAAAGATGGAATTGTATTTTTTCCCTTTTACGTATTATAATAGGAATTTATCGCAACTCCGGTGCCAAGCAGTCTGATGATAAAAAGCAATTCATCGAATGACTCACAATTATTATAGTTCAAGGATATTCCCATCATATATTATTCCAGTATATAATTAATTATATACAGCGCAGATAGAGATATTATTTATATAATACGGGGTGATGTGTAAATAATGTTAAGTTTTTAAATCTTTTGTAGACCCATGGAATTTTTTTCTATGCAGCAGTATATGTAATATTCTTTCAGCTTTAATACTATCAAGAGTGGTACTATGTTATGCCAATATGATCACTATAGTAATAAACCATTCCTTGTAATGTAACTGGTTAATTTTTGTTGTAAAAATAAGGGAATTCATGTGCCGTATTTAGATTTTTATTCTGTCCCGACAAGAATTCCATGAATGGGCCCAGATGGTCTACTTTTTCCCACAATTCCTCGTTTTATCGATCGATGGGCGTGGTAGCCACGTGGCAGTAAAGCACGTGTTAAAATCGCACGTCACGTGGTCCCGACGTCACAAATGGTGGCGGCCAAAAGTCCGCTGCGCAATAGCTCTTTTTTATTGCGTCTAGGTGGCGCCACCATCGCGCTGATTAGTGAAGTGAAGCCTTGTCCAGTCCAAACATTCTGCACATTTTTTCATCATCGGGCCGGAAGGCCTGGATATAATAAGAAAAGGGACCGATTGTTTGTAGACGATGTTAACTACGACGTAAGAATCGTTTCTCAAGATGTTAATCGTGGAAAATACGATCGGTTTCGTGGCGACTCGACCGCCGGCTGTTGTGTTCTTTGCGAGCGTGATAGCGTTCACAACTGCGGCATTTGCCGTCGCTTTCTACGCCAAAGAATCGCCCCTGAGAGACCACAACGTCAAAGTCGTACGTTGTTTTTGTTTTTTTTTGCGTCCTCGTTCTTGGCAACAAAAAAACTGACAGAAAATGTCCGTGTTGTTTTCAACTGCGTAGGACTGGAACGGCGTTCTGGGTAATTTGGCGTCTTTGGAGCTTTGCGCCGAAATTAGGAATTCACCGAGACGAAAACCGGGTACTGTGGCACGTTCAGTGTCGTTTTTACCTCCTCAAGGTTTCGCAAAAGATGGCACAAGCACGTCCAAGACGTCATCGCCATCTTCACCGGCTGTGCACATGCCAGTCAGTGTTTCTGTCCCCAAACTGAAGTTGGGCACATCTGTCATCACCTTGCCTAAAACCACAACCAAACTGAAAGGAATTGTCTCTCCACAAGATTTGGGTCTTTCTGGTGAGATTTTTGTTCACAGGTGGTATTGTACATTATATTTGCGTGATGTATTTTGTAATTATACTGAAATTAAATTGATTTCATCTCGTATATTAGATGCCAAGGAAAATGATGGAAATTTCACGGTGTCGCTGGATTTTGGTAAAGGAGCGGTTTTCACAAACTGTACCTTGTCATCATTTTGCATCCCTTCAAGACCCCCTTGTGTCACTTTTGAAGGACCAACTCACCTTCTACCCAACATTCAGTACGTATATAAAAAATTAAAGATGTGGTATATAGCAGTGTGCATGTTTTTATTGTGATTTTGAAATTGCAGTTTGCCAAAAACATGCAACTTGCGTGAAGTTGAATCTGAGGAAGTAATCACCTGGAATGTGATAAAAGAATCTGAAGATTTCTCATGTCCTGGAGTGACATTGTCGCTTGAATATTGGCCAGATGCAGCGCTAACTCCAACTCTTAGCCCAGTAAGCGTATTCTGGTACGTACAATAAACCGGTGCAATATTGTAATTCTGTGGTATTATTTTAGGAGGACAGTACACTTGTGAGTGTGCACATGATGTATACGGCATATTTTCTGCTTGCAATGGCAATCTCGTGTTTCGTTGTTGCCGTTTTTAAAGGCAGAACCAGGAAAAATGCTCATTTGCTTTCCGACAAAGCCACATTGGTTATCTGAACTTGTATTGCATTTGTACAACAATGTTATAACTGAACGTCTCATGTTCAATATTGCACTGCGAATTAAAACAAATTATACTGCAAAGCATTAGGTACTTTAATCAGTTTTATTTTCTACAAGTACACTGGAAACATTATTGGCTATCGGAAGCGTAAAGTCGCACCAAGTTCTTTGGTGCGGTCGGAAGGTCCGTCACGGGGCAGAAATGCTCCTTCTCCACATATGCATGAATGCAGGAATAGCAAAACACAAACCTACAAATTAACATACGTCAATACATTGCTAGTAACAGTGAAACTACATTTTACCACAAGTCCTACCCTGAGTTGGACAGTACAGTCGGATTGCGGATTACTTGTTCGCAAATTGGGCATATTCCAGTTTTCACTTTCCCTTCATTCTGTAATGTATAACAAGCTTAATGAAGTTTTATGTTGAATCACTGAATTCTGAATCGTATATCACCTTTATCATTGGATTAGGAGGTTGGATGTGGCTCGTACCACTAGTGGAACTTGTCGGAGAAATTGCAAGTGCGTTTCCCGAAATGTACCACCAATCGATAAACTGGAGGAAAAATGTTGCAATGGAAAAGGCTTTGACTATCACATTTCCCACTTTGCTGGAATCATTTTGAGAACTGTTTAATAATGGTAACAATTAGCAAACATTTCTACGATTGCTGCCGATTAGAAACATTTAGAATCGACAACCTGTCATGGTTGTCATCATCGGACAATGTCTGTAATTTGGTGTTTGCCAAGTGAAGTAGAGGAGTTGCGAAAGGGTTTTTTCCAACCGAATACCCAACTAAATAAACTACTCCAACAACTTCCCAGACAAAATGCAGCAGCCGCAGAAATCTAACTAATGCTTCAAACCGACCACTATTCTAAAATAAAGAATTGGATGCAATTATATAATATTTTATATAAACAATATTCCTTTACGGTTAAATTTTGTACGTTTCTATTTATTTGTCCTTCACGTTCATCCAGAAAGCTTTCCAATTTTGTTTTTGTGTACGGTGCCAAAACGAGACAACCTAGAGCCTTGAGATGATTGGCAAGTGGCAATGCGTATTTCCCAGTCTTTCCATTGTTTTGAGTCACTCTTGATGACCATACAACCCGTTTCAAACCGTAGAAGTCCTCGGCAAAAGAGGCTCCTGTACATGGATGAATTGTTAAAACATATTTATTGCATGATGATTTAAAATTCCAGAATTTCTATGGCCATTTTACATAAAATTCCACGATGTTTTTCATTAATAAACATTTTAATGAAATTAATTTAATATGTACTGTAAGAAGTTTCACTTTTGTGAAATTTGTATATACAGTTTTATAATGTCATGCCTCTTGTCTTCAAAAAATGATGCTGAAGAATTGTGTCAAGCAACGCATACAGTTCATCTCGAAGAATATATATCCAACCAAGTTTTTCTGGATATTTTTGCGCAAATACCTGCAAAATTATTCATTTAAAATTTATTCGGGAAATGTTATTTGCTGCATACTATGGAAGTAAATAGGGCTAAATATAAGCCTAGTTCAATTTCGTCGCTACAAACCTTCACAAAGTGCGCAAATGCAGGTCTCAGCGTACAAGAAAGGTTTTCCTGTGCCAAAACTTCAAATATTGATGGGAAATCGGTCGTGGCTGTTGCTAAATGCGCTCCTAACTCTGCCATTATTAGGAAAACTACTTTGAATACTATTTTTGGACGTAGTTGGCAACGTGCTCGCTGCGATAAAGCTCTGTGAACGAGCGCCACCTACAGAACCCAAGGCAACCTTGCCGCCATGGGAAGCCAAAGCAATGGCCGAAGTTTACAAGAAAGTTGAGGACCCAAATGCCGTTGGAAACCATGAAAACATAGCAAGATTACGAATTTGATGGCTGCATTGGAAACATCACCCACATTATATATGTACGTACATGCTCGATCAGTTTTCACAAATTGTGTGTCTCATTTATTTGGATGTCAGTTTTGAGGTTAAAATGGCGACCTCCGCACCGCAGTTTGCGCCATAAAATTGCTGTTTTGCATATTTTTATGAATGAAAAGTGCCGTTTCATGTCACATCCTTCAGGTGAACTTTATTAATGTTACAAAGTGAAAACTTACTACGTATATATACAGGAATATATGAACTATGATAGCAATGGATTACAACTACTTTTTGCTACAACATACATATTTAAGGGTGCATGCATTTATTTTGTCCAATTTCATGTTACTTAAAGACAATTTCCACAGCCAACATGACAAATGCCAGTATTATTCCAATTCCCAAGATTGCAATTATGAATGATGTTTCTGAAAAAGTGATGGATCTAAACTGAGTTGGGTGTTCGTTGGATTTTTTTATGTGTCTGTTATACAGAGTTTGTATAATTCCAATTTCTCGTAGTCGTAAAATCCTGCGCAAATAATGCAAACTCATTTTAAATTTTGAGGATAATGATTTGGAATTAAAATTGTAAATCAATGTATATAAGCTTACGATATTGCAAGTACGTCTCTGAAGATGAAATCTCCATTAGTTCTTATACTTGCTGGTCCATGGCATGTGCTTTTTTTGGCTTCAATTTCCGGTTCATATTGAATATGATGCATGCCAATGTATGTTGCCGTTTTAGCCACCCAGCCTTGGTATTTTACACCATAAAATAAGGATTTTGTATCGGCGGCTAATTTTTTCAGAGACGTTCTGCAACTAAAGACTCGCTCAAAGTGATGACATTCCTTGAAATACAAAATATGTCAGAAAATTATTTTGACATCAATATGTACTTTATATTGTAACTTACAGTCGTATGTAATATATCTGTTGCAGCATACGATCCCCAAATGGTCTTACCATCATTACATAAATCAGTATCACTGTTGAAAGGTAAAACACTTCTATCGTTTACAACAATGGCCGAAAACACAATTAAATAGACACTGCTTGCCATGAAAAATATAAAATTCAGTGCAAGCAGGAACCATTTTGAGGGCAAGTTTGGACCTTGCTGCCATCCAGCTGAAAGTAATGTCATATTACCAAAATTACTATAATATTTGAATAACCTATACGTTTTACACAAAAACTGTGGTAACAGAAAGGATTGAAATGTATACTGTACTTTGAAATATGATGAAACTGTCAAAAGACAGAAATCTTAAGATAGCTGTCATGCTTTTATTTTGAATTTTTGGGTGATTGTAGAGTGAAGGACTTGCTTCGCTGACAATGTAAAAGCACAAGTTGCAAGCCAAAATGATAATCAGTAATGTTGCCCACACACTCATTTTGAAAATGCCAAAGAGCGTTGAAAATGTTATCGGTTGGGTAACTTTCTTTGCGAATAAACTCAAACCATCTTCAAACAACGGTGGGAAAAAATCGTTCATGTCGTTGGTGCGTATTAGAAACAGTCCACAGTGAATATCACTTTTCTGTAACATTAAAACTTTTAAAGCAACTGCTGCAGTGTGCATGGTCTTAAATTGGTTTCACATAAGAGCATGCATTGGAGGTGAACTATTCTTTTTTAAAGACTTGTTACAAGTGTTTTAACAGATTGAAGTTTGTGTTGTTGGGCCTGTGCCGAGGCTCAAATTTTGACCTTTTGACATTGTGAGGACTTTTGAGGACATATTTTAGGGTAAATTTCCGAATTTTTACATAAAGTAAATCAAATAGGTGGAAAAATTAGAAGAAAAAAATTGGACATATGCAAATACATGTTGTTCGAGCTTAGGAAATTTATCAGAGAAATCGGTTGCAAGAAATTTACCCTGTTAGTTCACCTTTAAAATGTAATTATGTTAATATACAAGCGCCAGAGTAAACGGTCCCTTTTGCAGTTAAAGGATTAATCCTTTAATTGGCCAATTAGAGAAAGGAGGGTTCCCCTCATTTCTAATTGGTGAACAATAGAGAACTGGGCTAATCTTTTAATTGGAAAAGGGACCGTTTATTACTCTGAGGCAGCATGTTCATTGTTTTGAACCCTACTGGATGACGTCATATGGGGAATCTATGTCCTCTAATTACGGATTCGTTCACCCCTGATGCTTGCTCTTAATTAAATTTGAGAATTTACCGGTGTAAGGATCTGTGTTATGAAGCTCATACGGTTATCATCAGCTTGATACTCTTTTATTATATGTTTATGCAATCTGTGTTTAAATAAATGTAGCAGTAAAATATATAGTAATATTTGTATAATGCGATTTCTGCATACTTTGCAATTAATTAACATAATATAATGTTAAAACACACTTGAATTTTAAATAATCTTCAGAAAAGTTTATAATCTCTCCAAACAATCCTTTCAATTTGCCATCTTTTACTTCAGAGATACCAGGCACCTATAAGAGTAAATTAATTTTAACATACATACTAATGTTATGAACTTACGTACCTCAAAAATGTCTGCATGAATCGTAATGTTTTTTAATAGGCCATAATGCTTAAAACTCGCGTTCACTCTGTTCTCCAATAGTGTGTCGGGTTTCAGCAATTTAAACGGAAAGTTTTTCCATTCATTTTTGTTTTGACGATGTATTGAGTAGTAAGGCAAATTCCCTTTTGCATTTATTCCATAAAGCTACCGCGGTAAAGAAAAATGTAAAATAATTGTAAATTTCCTAATACAAGATCCAGATTTTGTTACAAATGCCCCAGTAAAGAATAAATGGTATGTTTATTTACCCATTTGCTTATATCCACAGGTAAAATGGTAATTCGCACATATTCATCGGTTCTAAATTTCTGGATGAACTTAGGTAAACATTTTCCAACGATTATAAGACGATTTCTTGCTGATGCGATTTGAAAATTTTGCAACTCAGTCACCTATTTTATATCATGCAGGCAATGCATGCCATAAATTAATTCGAAATATTAGCAATACTGTTTTATTATAATGTATAATGTAAATTGAGGAAATAACGTACTGTAAATGCTTGGAACAGAGTTGTTAATTTCTCAGAGCTTAATAGCACAACTGAAGCAGTGGAATCTACATGATGTTTTAGATTAGCAGCTATGGTCTGATTTCTGATGATAGTTAATTTTACTTGTCGGATGTATTGGCATTGTTTTACAGCACTTAACCATTCCTGCGCAATTATTTCTGCACGCGTAAAAAAGAAAGGTGCTGACAAATATGAACCAGAATTTTGAAATCTGTACTGTACTTGCCAAATTTTGATTCTGATATTATATGGATAAGTGTAAATTTCCATTGCAGTTCTTGAGCTATAATTGATCTTATAACACGTGTTGGTGACAATTCTTTAATTGCTTTTGTTTCAACTTCATCACGCATGATAGAAATATCATTCATTATCTTTCTCTTGGTTGGGGTATCTATATTTACACACATATTGTAAAAATAACATCTGCAAAGATGCGTACATTGCGAAAACCAGCTGAAATGGTAAACTATATAGTGATTCTGCATTCAAAGTTGCAGCAGTTGGAGTTCAACTGTTTTCGACTTTTTATTTTGTAGATTATTTTTGTATTTAGATTTTTGAATTTACATTACTTTCCCAATGGAAATTATGTTTATAATAACAAGGTTTTAATTAGTTACTTTATTTTTGCGCTAGTTTTAACTTTTAAGTTTTGATACTATCAATCTACACTGCAACTTTGAATGTGAAATCACTATAGCTTACTGGCTTTACTAACCTCGATAACGGCTGTTATAAATGGGGTTGTTGTAGACGACTTCATACGGTCCAACTTTGGCTGAAAACAGTATTATTAGTAAAATTGGTAAAATTACTGCCAAGGTTTTCATTTTTCTGCAGCAGAATATGTCTTTCTGGTTAATTTGCTTTGTTGAATGTGTCTCGCAATGGCGAAAATCGTCTTTTATATAGGATCAGTTTGAAGCAGGACAGATATACTCAAACTAATTTGCATTCAACGTCAATAAACATGTAATGAATGCAATAATAAAATATTATAATTATTGACAATTGGGAACAAATGAACATGAATGCGCATCCAACTGCGTGCTTGCAATCATTTGTATGACAGCAACTGTAAAACTTTTGTTTTAATTTGTGTTTAACTTTGTCCTTTATTGTGAAGTTGCTGAACATGAACCAGATATGAATGAGCAGTTAATATTCAATGCCTTTATATGATACAGCCTTTATGATACATGTATTGGACATTGCATTAATTAATATCACGCTATCATATGCAAATAAGCTTTGTACATGCATCTATGGTACAATGGTACAATTAATATCGACATTGTAGCTAATTAAATGATATGTATAAGTTTTACATATATGTATATGCATGCATGCATCCATTTCAATGGATGACATTTGTATATTTAAACTGTATCATAATTATTGACCTTAATCGTGCCTTAATTCATATATTATTGCCATACATATTTGACAATTTGATATGGTTTCATATTTCATTTGTAAACTTGAACTAGTATTTATTTTGTAGAAAAGTCAGGGAATTGATATGTGCAGGTCAAATAATGTTTTTCTTATTATGGACCCTGTAAACGTGTAATACAAATGTCAATGCGTTTTAAAATTAATTTTGTTTATGTACTACTCCACCAGAATTTGAAAAATTTAAATAAATGAATCTATCCATTTAGGTCAGGACCCGGCACTCTGTATCCCGAAGCATGGGTAGCTTTGGCACATAGTTGGCATTGGCTGGCGCCATAA
>JAQFZQ010002571.1:0-13392 GCA_034696005.1 Glomeris marginata | reverse complement strand
ACGTCACCTGCCGGCTTTGAGGTGGGGTTGCATCCATGGCGCTCTGCTTGCCTCTCCATAATAATAAACCTCCATGCAGGGACTCTACATATACGAACTCTATCGTTATCGCTATGTAGCAAACGTATTTGTATAACTTCACAGTAGATGGCGCTACATGTCCTGGCATTATCACTACCAATGCTGCTATAAAAGTGTCAATCCCTCGTTTATATATTTTGCGCATGACGTCATCGCCCATATACTCTTCAATCGTGCTTATCAATAACACCGAAGCCTCTCTGAGCAGGATCGTAATGTAATTCAATTACGTGTATTCCTATAGAAACCTATTTTGCTTTTTATTTAGGACAAAGGGTTGGATGAGAGAGTATTTTTGCTTATTAGTGCCATGAAAACGAATGCAGTTATGGGACAATGCTCATTAGTAAAATAGGGGGAGGGAATGTTTTAAGGTAAAAAGGCGAAAAACATGACGGCGTTTTTGTGCTTTTAAAACCTACACTTTGGCCATTGTTGGCGTTGGAAAATCGCAATTAGGGTGTCCTATGGGAAAGGGACGATGAGCCCGAAGTGGGCGTGGCTTGCAGTAAGCCTCGCGCTAAGGAACCGAGAGTACAGGGGGTGTTGTTGCGAGCCAAAGTGCTACTAAACGGTTATTAAAAGGGAACAGGCAACAATGGTACTTTATATAGGGGGACAACTGGCAACTGGCAACACTGTGTACTCTGTGTTTGTGTGTAAACACTCGTCACAGTACGATTGGCTGCTACTGGCGTAACGACTTGTGAAATGCGAGACGACGCCATCTTTCTCTCTCTCTCTCTCTCTTCTCCCCATACTAACAAACATGGAAACACAGGCTAGCCTTGTGTGTGTACGTAATTCACCTGTTACACTTAGTTACACTGGTGAATGATAGACAAAGAACAATGGGATGTTCCATTGCTGCGTCAACAGTGGGGGAGAGGAGAGGGAGGGGCTTAATATACTATAAAAGTGGATAATTTCGCGGTGGCTTTATTTTTGGCTACAATTTCCCGCGAAAAATAACGGTTTTCTCCTTTAAATAACGGGTTTTTCGAAAAACATCCGTGAACATAAAAGAACCGCAATGTGTCAAAACGTATTACTAACTAGCTTTTAATAGGTTAGTTTAATTAGTTTTGCTTTCGTAACATATAACTCACTTGTTACGGCACTGAAATTACAACTTTGTGTGTTACCAAGGCTAAACTAATTAAACAAACCTAATAAAAGCTAGTTAGTAATATGTTTTGACACACTGCGGTTCTTTTATGTTCACGGATGTTTTTCGAAAAAACCGTTATTTAACTGAGAAAACCGGTTTTATGGCCAAACTCTCTGTTCTGGCGGGGGGAAAAAAAGAGTAAAAATAGTGCCATTTCGCGAAAATAAAGTCACCGCTAATTATTAGAATGAAAGAATTGTAGTGTGGGACGAATGAAGGGAGATGAAAATACTGTGACAAGTGTACTTGTGACGAGTATGTTGTGACGAAATAATCTCAGTATTCTATATAATGCTTTCTATCTCCTTTATTCGAATTATTCCAAGATTTAATAATTTAATTTAATTTTCTATTAATACCTAAGTGCCCTAACATAATAATTGAGCAAAGGGCCCTTTGCATGTAAACCAATATAAAGGGCTCTTCCACATATTTTTGCTTTTAAATTTGAAATCATAATTTAGAGCAAGGAATAAGAGCCCTTTGCTTGGTGACAACAATCTCTTTCATGGGGCATTTGGTCCTTTGGATCGATCAGTTGGAGAAACTGGTATGTTGCCAAAGTTTTGTGTGCCCTTTCCCCCCCTGTTGTAGGAAAACTGAATAGAGCCCATTTCATTGTTGTGCTGCATGGCATTTGCAAGTTTGGGCTTCTGGCTGCAACAGTTGTGACATTCCCCTCAATTGACTCGTCAGCTGGGGTGTTGGGGCTTTTGGCCCTTACCTGTCAACATGCCCCTTTTGTCCACGCCCAAGAATTAAGCCCTATCACTGACACTCTTGAAACGGCCCTTTTCCTATGTGTATACATAGGAAAAGTGAAACATTTCTATGACAAAGTTGCCCTACAAGTCTGCAATGATAGGTAAGGGCCTTGGGACCCTTGGGACCCTTGGCACCTTAAAGCAATATCGCATCACTGAACGTTAGTGTTACTATACTAGGCCCTAACATGATGGCCAGTGACCCAACTTGAACACCAATGAAAGTAGATAAACAAATAAACTTGGGACCTTTTAGGTCCTTTGGGTAACTTAGGGCACTTTACATAGAAAATACTTTGTGAACAAGCTTATTTAGTTGTATGTTACATTGAGCTTGTGACGAGTAGTGTGAAAGTGTAAAATGAAGCTTGTGACAAGTAGTGTGTGACGAGTTGTGTGACAATAAAATGAAACTTGTGACAAACTGACATTGAGTTTGTGACAAGTAGTGTGTGATAGTGTAAAATGAAGCTTGTGACGAATTGGCTTTGATCTTGTGACGAGTGGTATGTGACAAGTTGCGTGATAATTTGTAAAATGAAACTTGTGACAAACTGCGAAAGATTGTGACGAGTAGTATGTGACCAGTAGTGAGTAAATTGAAGCTTGTGACGAACTGAATTCAGCTTGTGACAAGTAGTGTGTGACAAACTGACATTGAACTTGTGACAAGTAGTGTGTGACGAGTAGCGTGTGACAACTAATGTGTGAGTGTAATGAAACTTGTGACAAGCTGGCATTGAGTTTGTGACGAGTAGTTGTTGTAGTGTGTAAAATGAAGCTTGTGACGAGTGGTGTGTGACAAGTAGTGTGTGATAGTGGGTAAAATAACTTGTGACAGGCTGGCATTGAGTTTGTGACGAGTAGTTTGTTGTAGTGTGTAAAATGAAGCTTGTGACGAGTAGTATGTGACAAGTAGTGTGTGATTGTGTAAAATGAAGGTTGTGACAAGTAGTGTGTGACAAGTGAGTAAATTGAAGCTTGTGACGAGTATAAGTGTGTGATAGTGTAAAATAACTTGTGACGAACTGGCATTGTGCTTGGGACGAGTAGTATGTGACCAGTAGTGTGTGACAGTAAAATGAAACTTGTGACAAGCTGGCAAACTAACATTGAACTTGTGACGAGTAGTGTGTGATAGTGGAACAGTAAAATGAAGCTTGTGACCAACTGACATTGAGCTTGTGACGAGTTTTACCTATGTGACCAGTAGTGTGTGATAGTAAAAGGAAGCTTGTGACGAGTAGTCTGTGACAAGTAGTGTGTGATTGTGTGTTATAAAATAACTTGTGACAAACTGGTATTGTGAGCTTGTGACGAGTAGTCTGTGACAAGTAGTGTGTGACGAACTGTAACATTTGTAAGGACATTGTAAGGACCAAGGTGAGAGTGATGATGGGATCGCATGACACTTGGCCGTTTGCACATATAGGGCCATTTGGGGTGTAAAAGGGCCTTTTGCTACTCCTTGTATGCACTTTATTTGCCAATGGCCACCTCATCACTTGCTTTTCCTCAAATGTTCATTTTATTTATTAACAGTCCACCCCTGGGCGTGGCTTATTTGACAATAAGGTCACTTTTGAAAAAGGCAGGCCCTTTTCTGTGACAAGCTCTTGTGTGCCCCAAGTGAAATATGGTTTTCTCGAAAAAGGGGTGCCCATTCCTTGCACTCTCTCTCTCTATTCCTTATAGGACCATTGGGCTTATTGGGCACATGACGACTCATTTAGTGCATAGGGCCCCTACAGGACGTCCCGTGCAGTAAAAGAGGTCAGAGGTGAGGAAAGGACAGAAAAGGCAAATGGCCCTTTGCTCTTTTTCACTCTATGCCCTTTCTGACACATGCCCATGAAAAATGATCAGCTTTTTATGTGCAGACTTTGCTATTTGATTCTGGTCTTGTACAAAGGGCCTCTGTTAACACCTATTTCCTTAGGTCCATATATATAGCAAAGGGCAGTTTGGGCGTTTGGGACCATTAGGATTACCATTGGGATTACATTTGGGATTAAAGGTGTCTTATAAGGATTACAGAGTTTTAGGGAAAGGGCTTTTTAAGTGGTAGAATGCATTCCAAGTGTTCTGGGAGGTGACATTATGGCCCTTTG
Organism: Glomeris marginata; assembly: GCA_034696005.1. NCBI lineage: Eukaryota > Metazoa > Arthropoda > Diplopoda > Glomerida > Glomeridae > Glomeris > Glomeris marginata. The sequence goes on along the minus strand of JAQFZQ010002571.1, from coordinate 9,265 downwards.
AGTTTAGGTCCTTGAGTGGTGGCAGTGTGTGATTAACAGCGCCACCTATAGGCATTTTAAAAGGAAATACTATGTGATGAAATATGTGTAATATACTGAAGATTCCGGTTAATTGGGACAATTATTTGCTGTAATTGCATGATAAATGTAAGTAATTTTATGCACAATTACCTATGGAAGTATTTTATGCATAATAAATTAAGTACTTTATGCATAATAAATTAAGTACTTTATGCACAATAAATTGAGTATACCTTATGCACAATAAATTGAGTATACTTTATGCACAATAAATTGAGTATACTTTATGCACAATAAATAAGTATTTATGAACAATGCTTGAATTATTTTTATGTGCAATAAATAAGTACTTTGTGCTCAATAAACTAGTACTTTTATGCACAATTAATAAGTATTTTATGTACTACAATTATTAAAGTACTTTTATGCACAATTGAAAAATTTTATGCAAAATTATTGTAGTAATTTTATGCAACATTATTGTAGTAATTTTATGCAACATTATTGTAGTAATTTTATGCAACATTATTGTAGTAATTTTATGCACAATTATTGAAGTACTTTTATGCACAATTAATTAAGGAGCTACTTTAATGCACAATTGAAGTACTTTTATACTTTTATGCGCAATTGAATTTTGTGCACAATTCGTAAATTACTTTTATGCACAATTATTGTAGTACTTTTATGCACAATTATTGTAGTACTTTTGTGCAATTAAAGTAATTTTATGCATAATTAATGAAGTACTGCATGCACAATTAATGAAGTAGGCTACTTCATGCACAATTATTGTAATACTATTATGCACAATTATTGAAGTACTTTTATGTGCAATTGTAGTACTTTTGTGCAATTAAAGTAATTTTATGCACAATTAATGAAGTACTTCATGCACAATTATTGTAATACTATAATGCACAATTATTGCAGTACCTTTATGCAAAATTATTGTAGTACTTTTATGTACGATTATTGTAGTACTTTTATGCACAATTATTGCAGTATCTACTTTTATGCACAATTATTGCAGTACCTTTATGCAAAATTATTGTAGTACTTTTATGCACAATTGTAGTACTTTTATGCACAATTATTGCAGTATCTACTTTTATGCACAATTAAAATACTTTTATACACATGGAAGTGATATATTGAATGTTGTATGTACAAATGTTAAGCACTTTTATGCACAATAATTCATTCTGCACAACTTTTCTGCACCATCCCCTGTAAATTTCATTCTCACTACTTCATAATGCAAACCTTTTCACTTTTTCTAACCTTTGTGTCCTTTGACTTTTGTTACACCTTGTTTACACATTAGGCGTTTCCATTGACACTCACAACATTCTCCATTTCATTGACGCCCATCCCTGTAATTTATTACTGTATCCCCGACAGGCCACGCCCCCTAGTTGTCAACCATTGGTCGCAGCGCATTCAAACTCTGTTTGCACTCACTATATACTATTGTACCAGTCATATGAGTAATGGTTGTTACACAGCTAAAGCGAGCTAAAGGTTACTGTTGAAAAGTTACTCCTTGAAAATGTCACTTGCAATATCTTTTGTGCGATAAAAGGTAGGCTTAGTTGGACAGCGCCGCCACGCGGAGCGTGGCTGCCGTAGGAACTAAGTGGACAATTATGTAATTATATCTCTATAATGGGTTATGTATGAAATCAAAGCCCGGATGAGGAGGTATATTGCGTGACTAATTTGCCCCTATTAACACCGGGTTTTTTGGGGTGGGTGTGGCAGTGTGACACGCCCCTACCGGTGTTATTTATCGGTGTGTGAATAAATGAAACACGCGATGGTATAGGTCACGTGACCGGTAACACTTTTTAGTAGGCACACCTGTGTTTAATTCAACTGTTTGGTTTGGAAGTTTGGTAGTATGGAGGTTGTTTGGTCACAGGTCTACTCGTCACATGGCTATTCGTCACAAATTTGTTGTCGCGTATTACTAAAATTACAAAATGCCTATTTTTCCTGTATAGCATTTTATTAATAAATTATTGGGTCCTTTTTTGTATTATAGGTACATGTCTGTTGGATGTGAATGTCTTAAGGTAATCCTCAAGAACTTTGGTCCGCTTATCCGCGACAACCGAGCGCCACCTTCAGGAATTGGCATCGACATCTCGCGGGAAGAAAGGTAAATTTGTTTTATATTAACTAGACAAACTCTAATTGCAGGCAATTATAATTTATAAATTCTAATTATTATTAATCAAAGCAATGCTTACATTACGTAACAAAAAATATCGGTAACCGCGGTCGATGCAAAACTATTGAACGGTAACGCGGATTAGGTTTAGTACATAGGTTTAGTACATAGGTTTAGTATATAGGTTTAGTATATAAAGGGTGAGTAGTCATCTTGTCACAAATCTGTCTCAAAGTTATAAAGTTATCATAAATAACTGGTCACAATTGAACCCGCAAGTTGCCATATATTCATTTGGACACTATACGCGATATTCACTACTCGTCACACACTATATATTCGACAAGCACTCTTCGTCACACCTGCTGTAAATTATAACAGTAAATTCTGTGTATATGGTTATACACAGGTTTTATACAGTATCAATCGGTTAGACAGCATGAAGGTAAGTTGTGACGAATAGTTCAGATGCGATAAGACAGGTGTCGAGTAATCATTGTGACGAAGTGTTGTCGAGTATTTTGTGTGACGAGAAGTGCGTGTTGGCAAGTAGTGTACATGTACTAAATTCCAATTTATGTTGCTGCCTGATTGGTCACGGCCCCAAAGGGTGCAGTTTGTAATCACGTAAATTGGCTAGTAAATAAACCAATAATCAAAGAGATTCATGCTCTGTTTTGCAAAGATACACCCTTTTTTTCCCCAACATAAATTGGAATTTAGTATAGTGTACATACATGGGAAATTGAATCTATGGCAACCGGTAAGTGGCAAAATATTGTGACCAGTTGTTTGTGATGACTCCAGACTTGTGACGAGTTGACCAAACCCTGAAAACTGTAGTCCTGCAAGGCCGTGACTGTTTTTTAAAATTGTGACGAGTTGTCCCAAAGTTGTGACGAGTTGTCCTGACACCGTATTAAGCCAGACTGCGTACAAACACGTCTGCCAACAGACATAACCTTTCAACATCTCTCACCGAAGACAAGTAGAGCATTGATTTTGGTCCGATTTTGGCGCCGACATGTTTATAAAGCACGAAAAACCTTGTCGTCTGCCTGCTGTCGGAATCCTAACAAGAAGCCCTTTCCGGCTTCTTCCTTCCTCTTGCTCTTTCCCAAGGTACAACAAGTGCAAGAGCTGTTACAACCATCTGGTCTCCATCAGGGCCTTCATCCTCAAACGACAGACGTTGCAAGGCAAGTTGGGACAAACTTTCCGCGAGTTACACATCGGTTTGCAACAGTTGGAGTGATATGAGGAAGGTAAAGACAATGGTCCTAAGGGCTTATAGTCCTTCACCAACAAGTGCCTATATCATCGAATGGGTGACGTCACCCCTGATGAAGCCGATGGAAAATCTAACCTATTCCGTCCATTTTTCTACCGGTTTACTAATAATACGCGAATAGTACTTCGATTCGCTGACATTTATTTTACTCGATGATTTCTCATTACGGAGGGTCTTTATCGGAGTCACGTGACCCATGGGGGTTATTTGGGAGGCGATTTGATCAAAAAATGTAGAAACAGGTTGTGTAACAAGAAAATTTATCGGTTACGTTTACGTGTTCATTGTTTTTATTTTTTTATTTTTCTTTTCGGTGGAACATTTTCATTTTTTTTATTTTCCCCTCTTTTGTTTTAGGTTAAATGTTTATTTTTTCTGAACAAGTTTCAAAGATACCGAAAATGCAAATTATAATAGGAACTGTGCGGGGAAAGTTTGCCGATAACAACGGGACATTAAAGAGAAGCGAAGCAAGGAATTTGAAATGTTCAAGAAATTATCTCTGCCAATGTAATTCTTTGTTTTTATTTTAGTAGTTTTTTATTGTTTTGGGCCAACAAGTTTCACCTTTGACATAGACAGATTTATCGCCACGAACATGGCGGCAACTCCGAAAGACGATGACCCGGGTCCTGGTCAGCAAAGGTGCGTACTTTTATTTTGTCACCCCTGAAAACTAACAATTCTAAGTATGCTCTAGCTTTAATAATTTTTAATCTACAGAGAGAAATCCTGGCAATGGTACATACTGCACATTATGTACTACGTAATGCGTACTACGTAATGCGTACTACGTAAATGCGTATCGGTCACTTAGCGCAATATTATAATTATATTATAAATAATTGTGAATAATATTCTGTTTCGTAAAATATTTGCGGGCGTCGCGGAAATTGTGCGAAGACTTTTTTGTATTATTTATGTAGTATTACCATAATTTGCAAGATTACATGATACATAATTGTGCATAAATTTACGTAAAGTTTACTGCATAAAATATTGGATTTTGCATGAATTCTGCATAATTATGAATAATTTGCGGCTTGCTGAAGATAGCGCGTAAACTTTTCTGCGTTACGTATTCCCTGAATGATACATAATTGTGCATAAAATTTTATGTATAAAATATATTGGACTGCTTTGATTTATATGAATTATGCACAATTATGAATAATAGTGAATAATATTTTGTTTAAAAGAAAATAAAATTACGGGTTGGCGGAGATGGTGCGTAAAGCTTTCTGCATTATGTATTATAATTTTGACAATTATAATATGTATAGTGATACATAATTGTGCATAAATTGTTATCAAGATTTGTGCATAAACATTGTTTTCTGCATGAACATTAGGCATAATATTTTGTGAATAGCATGTTCTGCATAATATTCTGCACAAACTGAATCATTTTTTGTGTAATATTTTGCACAAGCTATGAATCATTTCTGCATAATATGTTCTGCATAAATATTATGCCTAATATTCTTTGTACAGTATTGCAATTTTATGCATAATTGTGCACAAAGTTTGTAATACGTACTTTTTATGCACAAAATTGAATTTTTCTGCGTAATTCTTTACGTAAATGCAATTTTCTGCACAACTTTTCTCTTTCATACTGTATGTATAATCATTTGTGAATAATGTTATAGGTATGCAATGGCTTTTGCACAGTGTGAACACACAGCAGCAAATTATTTATTTTGACTGCGGAAGAAATTATGTGCAATGTTTGGGCCGTAGGTGGTACCTGTGTCCACCACCCCAGGGGTTCTTTTAACCCATGCAACTCACACTGCCTATGTTATGCATCTTCGTCTAAGCACAAGTCTGCACACACAACATACTCAATCTAATAATTGAAAGAAAAAACACTGCAGAACTTAGTGTGATTCTATGTATAACCTAACGTAACGTTTCATAACGTAATGATACGTAACGGAAATTGACATAAGGTAACTTAATGGAAACTAACAAACTTGTAGCCGTAGGTCAATTAAAGCTTATGTGACTTTACGCAAACTAATACAATTTGTAACTTTACGCTAACTAATATAATTTACATAACTTTGCGTATAAACTAGCTGACATGACGTAAATTAAAGTAAACTAACATAACGTAACGCAAAGTAACAGCGTAAGGTCACAAAGTAACTTAATGGAAGCCAAAATAAAGTAACTTAAGGGAAGCTAAAATAAAGTAACTAAACATAAGCCAACAAAGTAACTTAACGTAAGCCAACAAAGTAACTTACCCTAACGTAAAGTCACACGATAACTTAGCATAAGCTAACATAAAGTAACAACGTAAGCTAACACAGTAACTTAACGTAAGCTAACATAAAGTAACTGAGCGTAAGGTAACGTAAAGTAACTTAACGTAAGCTAACGTAAAGTAACTTAACGTAAGGTAACGTAAAGTAACTTAACGTAAGCTAACTTAAAGTAACTTAACGTAAGCTAACATAAAGTAACGTAAGGTAACGTAAAGTAACGTAACGTAAGCTAACGTAAAGTAACTTAACGTAAGCTAACGTAAAGTAACTTAGCGTAAGCTAACGTAAAGTAACTTAACGTAAGCTGACCTAAAGTAACTTAACGTAAGCTAACGTAAAGTAACTTAACGTAAGCTAACAAAGTAACTTAACGTAAGCTAACATAAATTGTCTCATTATAAACTAACAACATAACTCAACGTAAATTAACCAAAAGTGACCAAACGCAACATAACGTAACATAACCAAGCGCCGTAACTTATCATATAGCAACATAACGTAAAGTAACATAGCATAACCGTAATGTGGAACAAATATCTTTATTTGCACCATATTGCCCGATGACAACTTTTTTTGTCGCTGTATCGATTATATCGATCGGTGCATTTCGTTGTCTGCTTACTCATTATTACGCAACCTTTGCTCGCCCTTATGCCCTTTCACATTCACTCATGCATGCAAATTCCAGTGCTACATTAATTAAATTGTGCCAGCATAAGGCTGACTTAATTCACATTATGTAAGGGTCTCAGCATGGGGCCTTGTTAATTGTAGCCTTAGTGCACAGTGATGACGTCATCCTGGTGCGTGCTCAAGTGCCCTATCCACCCTAGGGTCAAAGGGCACTTTAATGTTCGTCGGGCCGTTGGTTTAATCGGAAAGGGCCATTTTTAAAAAAGTTGATTCAATGGGATTTGGAGATTTATGGGTGCAATTTGATATAGAGTAAAAAATGAATGTGCCACCTGCCCTTTAGTTACCTTGTTTTCCACGCTGATGATCTTATTATTGATCAGCATAATTTATAGGTGTTACAGCATATGGTGGATAAATTAATCCCGGTTTTTAAGCCTAAAATAGAGAAAATAATTGTGTTAACCTGTATAAGGTGGAAAACACATTTCTGTTGCTTCACACATTATTCTGCATAATTTGACATTAGTATATATAACATTTTAAGTAAATTTTTGAAGTGTACAGTATTATTTTCTGCATAATTCTGCTTAAAAATCAATTTTTATGCAGATTTTGGGGTTAAATATATCATTTTGTGCACAATTGTGCATAATATTGCATGGAAAGTAGCATTTTGTGCACAATTGTGTATAATATAGTCTATAAAATAGCATTTTGTGCATAATATTGCATAGAAAATAGCATTTTGTGCATAATATTGCATAGAAAATAGCATTTTGTGCATAATATTGCATGTAAAATAGCATTTTGTGCCTAATATTGCATGTAAAATAGCATTTTGTGCACAATTGTGTATAATATAGTCCAGAAAATAGCATTTTGTGCATAATATTGCTTGGAAAATAACATTTTGTGGACAGTTATGCATAATATTGCATAGAAAATATCATTTTGTGCACAATTATGCATAATATTGCATGGGAAATAGCATTTTGTGCACAATTCTGCATAATATTGCATGGAAAATATCATTTTGTGCACAATTGTGCATAATATTGCATGGAAAATATCATTTTGTGCACAATATTGCATAGAAAATAACATTTTGTGCACAATTGTTCATAATATTGCATAGAAAATAGCATTTTGTACACAATTGTGTGTAATATTGCATATAAAATAGCATTTTGTGCATAATATTGCATAGAAAATAGTATTTTGTGCACAATTGTGTATAATATTTCATAAAATGTCACTGTAATTGAATAGTATCTTTTGATGGAGTAAAGTTTTCTGCATAATTTTGCATAAAATTAAACTTGTTGGTAGATGGTTTGACATATGTAATATATCATTTTGTGCACAATATTGCATAAATTGCCACTGTTAGAATCTTTGTTTAAATTACTATTTTCTGCACAATTCTATTCAACTTTGCATAAACTTCTATACTTTTTAATTACAATTTGTGCAAATTACACTTTCTGCATATTACATAATTCTATTCAATTTTGCATAAAATGCTGCTTTATTGCAGAATGTTTGCATAAAGTAAAATTTTGCATAAAATAACCCTTATTTATGTGTTTTTGCTGAAACAAATAAAACTTTCTGCACTATTTTGTTTTACAAAATGCCCATAATAAAACATAACTTTTGTAATTACCTTTTTTGTGGGTTTTCAGCTGTAAAGTTGTGTAGCATGTAGTAAATCATGTGCAGTAATCAAGAAGCAGGGCTGTTTTCATTTACAGTTACCATAAATTACACACTGCTTTGAAGAAGGTCGATTTTATGTACCATTTTCCTTCCTGTCTTACACTTCCTTTTTTTTAAAAATGGCCGCTGTGTTTTTTATTGTTGCCGGAAGGGGGCCAAGCTTCATAAATAAGTAAATAAGTAACAAAGGGACTGGTGGTGAGTAAAGCAGGTGCAAAAATATATTGTGTGTCGCAGATGGACCAAGCATTTTGCAATTTGTCAGCTTTTTTTTAATGCAGTAATGTGCATAATTTACACTGCTTTTGTGTTCACCAACTCTGCATGTCTTTTCATTTTTCTTTCTTTTTTGTGTGTGCAAAAATCACCAAAAAATGTACAATGCATGCGTTTAATTGATGGCAATGCTTACATGCTACAGTAGACTGCATCGTCCATCATGGCTGTTATAGAGAGGGGGAATGCAAAAATTTTATAGGAAAAATTGTATTTTTATATAGGACAAATTTATGCCGAATTATTTGGTTTTAAATTTATTCCTATGTAAATTATTCGGCAGAGTTTTATGCACAATAATGCATATATTTGTGGAAATTTCTGCACTAAAGAAAAACTAATTAATGCATAATTATTTACAATTGTGCACAATATTGCATTGCAATAAAACCGGTGGCAGGTAAGATGCTCAAAAGTATCTTTGTTCAAGATGGAACTATAAGTGACTTACTTCAAATCACTTTCTGTATAAGATGCATCGCATTTTCAGATCCTTTCCATGCTAAGATGCATCTTAAAATTTAGTATCTTACAGTAAGATGTCATTTGCTAAGACACTTCTCAAATAAGATATTTGCTAAGACACTTCTCAAATAAGATGATATTTGCTAAGACACTTCTGAAATAAGATATTTGCTAAGACACTTCTCAAATAAGATTTTTGCTAAGACACTTCTGAAATAAGATATTTGCTAAGACACTTCTCAAATAAGATGATATTTGCTAAGACACTTCTGAAATAAGATATTTGCTAAGACACTTCTCAAATAAGATTTTTGCTAAGACACTTCTGAAATAAGATATTTGCTAAGACACTTCTCAAATAAGATGATATTTGCTAAGACACTTCTGAAATAAGATATTTGCTAA
>JAQFZQ010002570.1:0-13394 GCA_034696005.1 Glomeris marginata | reverse complement strand
TTTTACTGGTGCACTTGGCTCACCATACGCGAGTTTGCTACGACGCTCCTACACATATCTTTGACAGATATACTTCCAAATATACTCCCCTTTTTTGAATTTTGATAATTTATATCAGACTCGTTTTTGCTTTGAATTAGCTCAAACGTTGGGATATGATCAATAATATTGCGATTATTGCATGGGAGTTTTCCAAAGGTATGTTCAAAAACCTTGTCAGTTCACCTTTAAATATGCTGAAATAAATTAGCAGGCTCACTTTCCAATTGTCACCATGTTCCTACAGTAAAAAAGGAAACAATAATAACATATATTTGTAACTGGAACAAGGTTGTCACTTGCAAAGTGGAAATTTTTAAAACCATATGCTCAATATTAATCAATACACATAGTTGAATTGTTGATGATGAAAGTGTCATTTTAAATTGCAAGTATTAACTTCTTAAATGACTTATACCTGGTATTTTTACCCCAAACCACACGACTTAATGCAGAAAATTGGAATTCAATGACTATGTTACTGTATTAAGTATTTATTTATTTATTTAAAAGAAACGAATTAAGGTATTTCATCACAGGTTTAAAAATAGTAACATCACATTTACAAGCCAAGTTTATGTGAACATAGGTATACATACCCATGTATGCTATTTTCTATTTCAGTATTGATCAGAATTAATACAGTTAATTATGGGACCAACAAATTAAACAGGAAGCCAATGCTTAAATATGATATATGGTACTTATCTTAATAGGTGTCCTCCCAAGGGTGCTATCTTTCATAGGTTTACCCACAGTGGCTTGTGAGGAACATTTGTTTCTGCAAGTCTTCTAGCTCTCATTTTAACTCCGCCCATGGTTTCTGTATTTTTGTCAACTTCCAGCTCCTTTTCTGCATGGTTTGGTAAATGTGTGACCCGTGACTACCTTGGCCCAACTCTACGGTATTTGGAAAAATGCACAGGGAAAGATGCCAAAATTTGTTAGCACAGCCCAGAAACTAGAGCAGGCAGTCCTTCTGTAGAGACATAGGTGGATGAAGCGGAAGTTCAGAACTAAAAAGGAAGTGTTGCTCACACAGTCCCAAAGTTGAAGCTGAACAGCAGCTTGCCGATGAACGAGTTATGTGTAAACTGTTTTGTTCTGGATTACTGAGGGACGTTGCCATTTCTAAGAGAGAGTGTTATCCTTTAGCTGGAAGAAAGTAAACAGCCATCAAGGAATAGATAGATAGTGTATTTGTGGTTTGAGCATCAAAGGTGAATTTCAGTTAGGCAAGAACTGTACAACAGGAGACTTTGCGAAGCGAGTTCTTCCCAAGTCAGACATTACCTTTTTCTGTTTCCACTGAATGAGGATACTTGAACAAGGACATTTCTAAAGAATTACAGTGATGGTCCATCAATCAGTGCATCCTGATTCCAAAATGGAACAGCTTATTCCTGTTTTGATGTATTTCAAGAGTTTTCGGTCTTCGCGGCCTTATAAAACTCAGTCCAGGAGAAGTGATGTACCTGTGAGTACCTATTTATTGATGACAAGCTGTTATTGGTGTACATGGACATTTGATTGGAATAATTTCACACTGGAATTTAGTATGGGAATCTTGAATTAATACTTAAAAATGGACATCTGACCTGACTCTACTCAACATCTTGTTTAGTATTAGAGTAAAATATTGTATTTTTCGAAGTGTGCTGATCGTTTTGATAGAATATGTTATTCAATCTTTTCTGTAAACTATGTTTTAAAATACTATGTATATCTTTCTGGTTTTCTTAGGCTGAAACACGTCTTGCAGCAAGAAGAGCCGCTCGAGCAGAAGCACGAGAAATTCGCATGCGGGAACTTGAAAAACAACAAAAAGAGGTTTGTGCATATTCTGCTACATGTTTACTTGAAGAGTATGCAAATTGTTCACTTGGAAAACACGATTTGGACTGGTTTTCCAATTTTATGGACATTTTTTCCATCAACCAAAACCAAAAAAAAGACAGTAAATGCCAATTAAGCATGGGACTTTTGAAATTCGATGGTTCATTCCACTTATTCATCAGCTTTTAAGGGATTAATGTAGTTTGTTATGAAATTATCTTTCACTTTATATATTTTGTGTACTGGAAAAAAGTTAATTGTAAATATCCTTGAAAATACTGGAAATATATTGGAATTTTGAAATGAAAGTAGTAGTAGACACCCTGAACTGTCTTCAAAGTAGAGCTTCTGTTATTTAGCACTATTTTTTGTTGAAATGAACTGTCATGATTTGCAATATTTATAAATAATTGTTATGCAATATTAAGGAAAAAGATTTTGTTGTATGGTTGCAACGTCGCACTTTCATGTACTGAATGGAATATTTATATCCACGTCCTTAAACTTAAGTCTTGTGACTTTCTGCCAAAATAGTTGCGGTTGTATACATTACTTTGCGCATTTTTGAACCGATGCCTGAGAGATTGTTTTGCAATGGCGTGAACAGTTTTATATTTATGTTAGAATTCGTTCCATTACTTTGGATAGGTTCATGACTGCACCCTTAAATAACTCTAATAAATATAAAGTCATACCCACGTAAATTTTCTGTTGCTATTGGGATGATATTTTGACTGTTGTACACCTACTTAAAAGCCAAATGACACAAATACAATATTATTTCCTGCAAATTAAATTTGCTTATTTTCTCCTTTTAAGGGATTTGAAAATGCTTATGGGTACTTAATTATGTAATTGTTATTCATGCAGGCTGATCAACAAAGTGACAGACATTATGAATTGCTCACTGATCCCGTGCGAACTCCTCGGCAGGTCAGCAGGATTACTCTACGCGCTGTGGATTCTTGGATTTGTTTTAGTGTACCGAGATTATTTTGTCTCTATTGTTACAGACGGCCACACGAACACCATCCCATGGTGGGTCGTCTTATTCCGGGTCTCGGAGAAGTAGTGAAGACTCGATTGAAATGGATGGAAACGAAAGAAGAGATCTTAGGGTGAGATGCCGCACTCTGCCGTAATTGTAAAACAGCTTGCCAGATTGACTGCATAATCAAATATAGTATGTATTCATGTACAAACTGCTACAGCACCAGCTGACAGATCTCGAGGATAAATTCCGAAAAGCCATGGTGAGCATTGCTCAACTAGACAACGAGAAGTCAACTCTGTTGTACCAAGTAGACACGCTGAAAGATGACATGGAAGAAAATGAAGAGAACCACATAGCGATCCAAAAAGATTTCAAAGACAAGTGCAGGGTGATATAAAATAACAATTATCGGATAATGTGCGAAGAAGTTTGGTGGAAAAGTTTACTTGGACTTACGTAAACCGTATTTACAGGAATATGATTTTTTGAAAAGGGACGCACTTAAATTCAAAGAAGAAAATGAGTTCTTGAAAGCGCAATTAGAACAACGGGACAAATTAATCGAGGAAAATGGTCTAGTGGTAGTTGAAGATGCCAACTATGATGAAATAAATTCCCCAAAGCATACAGCGGGGCCCAATTCAAAATTGACACTCGTAACGCAAGCATCGGTGCAGTTGTTGCAACAGGCTGGAGAAGGATCATTAGGCTTGTATCTTTTCTCTATTTGATTCGTAATGAAGGTCCATTTTATCTAATGCACAAATGGATTTCACAGATGTTAGGCTGAAGAAATTTGCGGAAGAAAAGCAGGATTTGCTGGATCAGGTAAAATAATTAGTTTTAATATATATTTAGGAAACCAATGAATAAGTATGTGTAAATGACAAATGTACCATCATAGATAAGAAGGTTAAAACTTGATGTGGATGAAGAGCGGCAAAAGAATGTGAAAATGGAAAAATTAGTTACCACCAGTCCGCAAACAAATGGACCGGATTCACAGCTGCAGGAAATACAAAGTAATTAAATCACGTAGCGTTTATGGAATGAATTATAAAATTACACTGGCTTATTAAATTGAATTAACTGGATAATTTGCAGGGGAAGCACAGAAGGCAATTGGCGATTATAAATTCAAATTACAGAAAGCCGAACAAGAATTAGTAACGATGCAAGGAAATGTACGAAGTTGGAATAGATTTCTTCCACATTGCAATGTTAGATATTTGTAAGCTTTTGTTTGATTTATAGATTGCAAGATTAGATTCTCAGGTGTTACGATTTAAGACAGCAGCCGAAACATCGGAAAAAACCGAGGATGAATTAAAAGTGGAGAAAAGGAAATTGCAAAGAGAAGTACGTAGTGTTTCAGATTAATTAAAACGTACTAAATGATGGGAAAAAAATGAATGTGTTGGGAATTGGTATTGTTTAGCTTCGGGAAGCTCAGTCACGTATAGAGGAGTTGGAAACATCGAACGCTCACTTACAAAAGCGAATTGACAAACTGAAATCGACCAGAAATGCTGTCATGAAGTAGAAGTAAGATCTTGCGCAATGTCCTATTTATACATGGAGACGACTGACATGCAAGTTTGCCCGCTGCAGTTCAATTGTGTGATAACAAAGCTACATTACAGAAGCGTTTTTAAGACAATTTATCACTTTTATCGGTACAATCACGCAGGTTGTTTTTACTTGACATCTTGTGGCGCAACAATCAACGACACGGTGATATCAACCGTGAATTTAATTTATATTTCATTCTGAAAAACCTGAAAGCCAAGGATTTTCATAACTGAAATAGTCCTGTTAATTCGACTGCTGAAATACTTTTCTCAGTTATGATTTGCATATATTTTTGCCACGCCTTGCAGGTCAAGAGCCTGAAATGTCATCTATTTGCCTGCTTATATTTTTTGAGGCGATACACTTGGGTTGTTATGTTAATTATTAGCACATAAATTGAGCAATTGTGTTGTAGATGTTACTCAAATGGTAATTAATTATATAGATGGAAGGTAGATATTTAAACGACTAATATAAAATGGGGAAATATTGTTTGAAGTTGGACGCTATTCACTTCAATGTGAATGAATGGGTTTCAGTGATGCCAACTTGAAATATGACTGAAGACTTACGAGTTCAAGAGGAACTCGTTGTTTTCTAGGGTTCTTTGGTCTTCCTGTTTTCACTGGTTACTTTGAGCTTAAGCTTTGAGTAACCTAAATGAAACAAATTTTTAATGGTTCTTGGCACTTATCTCAATATGTATGTATGGACATGCAATACACCATTATGTAATTTAATTATGACAATATGGCTGCAGGAGGCCACATGCTTTCAACGTATTGTATTATTAATATTAACATAGATTACGATTGCACACATGGAAATAAATTCAGGAATATCTATATAACAGGTGTTTATATACTATATGGTACCTTCTAAAAGATTCCCAGTGAACCGCTTTATTTGAAGGCATAATAGAGATGTTGCTTTTACAATGGATGCGAATTGTGTTATATATGTGGATTTAAGTTATATTAGTAGTGTTGAGTTACATTACGCCATGTGCCATATATAGCAAATAATTAAATGAAGGGATTAAAAATTGAATAAACTTGCACTTTATTATCACAAATGTGTGGCTGCATGACTGTTGTAAAAAGTTGATTTTGTGGATCCGCAATGTAAAATAATCAACTTTATGACCAAAATACGGTAACTGTTGGAAAACAAGTGGAAACAGTAATGAATAACAGCAGACCTCCAATCGGAAAATATTTATTACACAATTTTCAATAAATTTCAATTGTGATTAACTCATAATATTATAAATCAATAGTGTAGATAAATTTCATCACAGGTATAGTCATGGCATTTGTAAAAATTAATAATTTATGCATTGAAAATCAATCATAATGCAAATCCCTACTATCCCAATAGCGATACGAAATGAAATAGTAAAGACATTAATCACCTACCAAAGATAAAAATTCCAAACCTCACAGTAAATTTGTTACAAAATGGCACTTTTTCCCCAATACATTTTATATAAAGGTTTTGTTGTCATTGGCAGGATGGTTTGACCAGAGGCACTGATTTAAACACATTTCCAAATTTGGAAAAATGTTCTTTTTGAAAAAAAACGAATGAATATTATTGCTTAGAGAAGGTTGACAGCAAAGTCCCAACTTTGTGAAGGTGAATTATTGCATTTTGTCAGCCAAACATCTCCCATGGAAGTGGAGTTGTACACGTCTAGGCAGGCACCACTGGCAACATGTTGTAGTACTCCAGTTTCCTAACAAAAAAGGAGAAAGTTAGGACTTGTTATAATGGGGATGTTCAATATGCATATACTGAAAAAAAAATCACCTTATTATATGTCCACTTCTGGCCATCACTTTCATCACATCTTATCATTTTAATTTTAGCTATATCAAAAGTCCCAAAAGTGCTGACTGTGGCACAATTTTCTTCTCGTCTGAGTTCATTCTTACGAGTCAGCGACATGTACTACATATGTAAATAATTCAGATTAAAACAAACCTAATTTACATTCTTTTCACAAAATAAGTAATTGTTTCATGAGACACTGTTAAGTAGTGTACATTCTTACCTGGCTAGAAGACACAAAATTGTGGCAACCATACAGCCCCATGATAAAAAAATATTTCTCATCTCTCTGCAATGTATCTAAGCACAGCGATGTTTTTCTACTTGATACCTTTTAATGAAACCATACCCAGTTTAAGCAAATCATCGGTTGACAATAAATTGTAAAGTTAAAATTCTAATAACCTACCCGGCCATACGCGTAAACGCCTTCATCGAGCACAAATTTGTCAGGATAAATATTGTCCAAAAACCATTTGAAGCTAGTACAGTTTAGCCTTTCTCTCAGTGCTTTTCTCTCGCTCACATCCCCACCATCTGAACCCTGCAGATATTGAACATTTAAAGGTTTTTATAGGTTAAGTTTGAGAGTAACTTACGAAGCCGTGTCAGTTCACCTTTAACAATTTTAAACACGGTCACAGTGTGATAAGTAAAATGTACCTTTAAATCATTCCTGTGCAAGTAGAATAGTCTTTTGTAGTCGTCCATCCATACTTCCACCATTCTTACAGTGTTTAAACCATGAGTGTCTGTATTGCCGGGAAACGTGTACGGGTGAAAGGAGCGGAAAATGTGACCAACATGAGAGCAAGGAATGGCTTCCATTACTCCACCACACATCCAAACCTTGGTGTGTTTTAGTTGAATTGATAACATGCACACTGTAATAATATTGAAATGACAAAAATCAAGGCATAGCATACCCTGAACGATATTTCCAGGTTTTCTCCTCCCCAAACATCCATTCCTGGGTCGTAGCCCCCAAGATCCCAGAAATATTTGCGATTAACCGCAAACAATCCACCAGCCATTGTAGCAGACCTGGAAAGTGTTTAAGTGTCAGTATAAGGAAATAATAATCTCAATGTTGGAATTTTTAATTCACCTTGTTGGAGCAATTTCACTGCCACGTCTTTCCCGCTCTTTAAGACTAACGGGTATCCAAGTGAAATGACCACTCCAACTGAAACCACCAACTTGAAAGTCACGGCCTGAATTTGCATAAAATTCCATGGTATCGTCTGAAATCACATCGATGATTGGCAGCAATATTGCTTGACGGTTATCCTTGATTCTTTGTAAAAGTGGTTCCAACCTAACATAAATATCTCATGTCTTTACATGGAATGGTAGACTTTAATTATGTATACCCTATATATTTGGCCAATACCATCCAACAGTGACTTCACAGTGAGAATCCAAGAATATCATGACATCTCCTGATGCAGCTTTTGCACCTTCAATCCTTGCTCGTATCAATCCCAACCTTTTTTGAGATCGCACCAATTTTACCTTCTTAGGCAAGTACTTTTGCACATAATAGGTCAATTTGTCCTTCATTTCCTCTGCATGCAGAAAGGTTTAACCTTTTTAGAATATATTGGACTGAATGGTGAAGAATGTTGATGTAACATTAGCAAGAACAAACCTCGATCACTAAAATCGTCCAATAAAATGATTTCGTAGAGATGGCGAGGCGGAGATCGATCTAACACGCTGTGTATGGTCCGTAACAAAGGACTCCATGCCTCGTTAGTAAAAATGATGACAACACTTGCTGAAGGTAGTTCGGAATCATATGTTACAGTTTTGCATCTGTTAAAGAGTAATGGAATTAGGCTTCATGCAGGTGGATTTCCAAAAAAAATATACTACACTCTTGATTTTACCATTATACACTCTTGATATTACATGAAAAGTTGAAGAAATTTAAGCATGACAACAAATACTGTTTCTCCAATTGATTTATATAATGGTGGTTGGATATGGGAGGGGGTAGGATGAAAATACTGTCCTTTCAAAGAAAGATTGAGCCAGGACGGTACCTATTTGATGTTGTGAAGGGGTGCACGGTTGCAGTTTGAGGCAGTCGTCGTAGCACATCATAGCCTGCACACCTGCAGCCGTGCACCCCTTCAAAACATCACATGGGCACCATCCTACCTCAATTAATCTTTCTTTGAAAGGACAGTAGTTGTCAGCTAAATTAGTGAAGGTTTAACAATTTTGGCACTATATTTGAAAGGGCACATATGACTTCCTATTTGTCAGCAGTATTATTTTTTTGATACATATCATGCATAAAAAGCTATTAAAGGAATATACAGACTTTTTATCCACTCTGTATAATTAGCCATTAAACAAAATTAACAATTTATGCAACTTGTAACTTATAAGCTGTTTTAATGGGATATCCTTTTTTAATTTTTCCATGTAGCCCATGAACGATGCTATTGCACTTAAAATCTTTTTTTTTAATTGGAAAATAGAATATTTAAGTAAACTTCATTGATTTCCTCTCATCATAATTGGCTCTGTTAGCATGTGAATAGGAATTTGGAAATGATCAAACTTACTTTGGGTGTCTGTTATCAGGAACTGTTCGGTTTAGAGCCATACGATCACTGACTATTATATTGAAAGCTTCTTTCTTCATCATTTCTTCAGCCTTCGTTTTCTCTTCTCCAGTCAGAACAACACCTTTGCCATCGTTCCCCAATCCAGGCACAACATTTTCATTGTCCTTCTTTAGTTGTCGCTCCAACTCTGCTATTCTATCAGCAGTCAACATTGAAACCTCTGTTCGAAAGCCCTCATCATTTTCAATAGCCTGCTGCTCTTTTGGCTCCTCCAAAACCTCTTCTCTAGGTTCGATATTTTTTATATGATCCAAAGGTGCTTCTTCTGGTTCACTTTTCCCTGAAGACCTTTTGCTCCAGATGACCACAACAAGCAACCATACCAGGGCACTGCAAACCACAACACGAACAAGTATTCTGCGTCTTCTGGGATGCAGATATCTTGTTATATTCATCTGCGAAGGAAAGTTTAATTTGCAGATTAGCTATAGCATATATAATCAATATATTTGGTTTAAAAAAACATGCTCTTATTTTACCTTTTCGTTTTATTAGTTACAATGTTGACGTGGCGCCCCTCACAGGTGAGGACAACATAATGGCAACTGTGGTGACAGTGTTTGAATAGCTTGAAACCCGGCCTGATCAGCCTCACCTTTACATCTCTTCGCCGGAAGCAAAGTTATATGTTGTCCACGTGTCACCATTCATGATGTATCAAGACTGGGCAACATACTTCCGGTGAAATAGAGGAGTGCGAGGTCATAACAATATACCCTGCATCGTGGCGCCACGTAGTGGAAATTGGAAATAAATGTCTGTGTGCACAGCAGATTTACAGATTTCTTTTGAGGGGATTATTGTTATAATCTACTTCATACTCCTTATAACTAAATTTTCAAAAGCCATTTGATTGACGGTATCATGAGGTAATATCAAGAGTGATAATATTTATAATAGTACACTTATTGTTGTTCCTCTTCTCATAGATTTTAATAAAAGAACCTTTATTAGAACAGCTCACCAAAAGTAATTTAATGGACCTTTGGAAATTTAGTTGGAAATGGTAAACATGATGTGTGGATGCTCTTTTCAATGCAGCCATCGATTTTTTAAACAATTGAAGATAATTAATAACTAACACATCAATATATAAATTGTAAAGTTGGAAAGCATCGCATGATGAGTTCAAAAACGCAAGTTATCTGTCAGTTTTTAAAACAAACATTTGAATTTATGTGTATGTTTGCTCCAAATGTCAAAATGAGCTCAGGAAAGCTTCACAAAGCCCTGCAGCTATGCAGAGCAGCCAAATGCTGGGGGGCACATAAATTGCACTACTCCCGGCACCTGGGGCAACTAAATATACACCTAAATTTAGCTATTTTGTTTTAAAAAACTGGCAACCTGCGGTTTTTAACTCATCATGTGATGCTGTTCAACTTTGCAATATGAGTAACCATCAATTTTCAACTGTTTAAAAGCTAGGACACTGACGCCTTTGAAAACGTTGGCCAGATTTCATATTTGATGACTTTTTCCAATTGTAAACACCTATTTGCCCCTAAGTCAGTATTTACATATTTTTTATTTCCATGTGCAACTAAAATTTACCAAGCCTATAATTTTATCTCACCTGTATACCATAACAAAAGTTTGGAATCATAAACTATGTTGATTAGGTAGTGTGCATGTATAGGAACAAAATGGTACCAGCATCAAGGCATTTTAAAAAACAAAAAAAGAGAAGCAGATCCAAGAATACAATAATTATGTAAATGGCAAAATCGAAAATTATTATTTAAAAAATAGTTGAATGTTCGTGCATATGACAATTAAGACGACACATTTGACGTTATTATGTCAGAAATGAGCTATACACTTGTGTTGTGGCAAAAACACATTGTTGTACGTGAAACTTTAGTAAAACGGCTGAAAGAAACTAAACTTTTTCAGGGGAGAGCGTTTCTGGCTTCATGCGACGAGAGCAATGAGCTGAACTTTGATAAACCTGGTATACACTTAAATCGGAAAAGTAGTTTATTTTTTCACATTAGACACGCTTTCATGGGCGATATGCAATTGATTGAGCATCAAGGGTGGGCGTTGGTCAGTATATAACATCCATGCAAGAGTGAATGACAACTCAGTTGTGACAACTCATCCATGCACACGCATGGTTATACATATAAAAGGAGTTCACTCTAAAATGCATGCATAGGTATATGTTAATTTCACGCCCTTTTGGGTCTTCATGAGTTCCTAACAATTAATAGATTCTTGATATACCAACTAACCACTTTCACAATTTTTCATCAAGAATGACTCAATAATTCTGTTCCACAGTACAAAATAATAACTCTTGGCAAATTTGCTTATGCCAGGGTCAAAGGTTATATAGGCCTACTATATACAATGAAACCTCTGGCGGGAACAAGGAAATGTGGTCTTAACTCATAGGGGCCCCTTAACACAGGTACTGCACGAAAAATAAAACCAATTTTATATGAGGTGTACTAAAATGTCATGGACCCTCCATTATAGGGATTGATGGCTGTGAGGGGGATCGCTGCCCGTTTCGCCAAATCCCGTTTTGACAAAATTTACAATTACCCCAAGCAATTTAACGCCTAGCTGTACTAAATTCTGGCGAACCGCTCAATCTCCCCAAAATTTAATCATTAGCTTCAGGAAGTTTGCTCTGACTTGCAAAAATGTGCCCCATTTGACAAGTTTCCAGCAATTTGGGCCTCAAAAATCATGGTCCTTGTTCTCGTTTGGCAGGTGGTCTTCTCACCATGTTACATCCTTTGGAGCTGCACGGGGCCGAGCAAAATCGGTCCTAAGAAACAGGTGATCCCTTAATACGAGTGGTCCTGTATACCAATTTCAAATTCAACAAAATTAGAGTACCAGTATAGTATACTATGCTCTTACAGGGGAATCTCTTTGTGAGCAAGCAAGTTTGTGAGCTGCCCTTATTATAAAAGTAAATTTTATCAATATTGGACGGAGCAAAACTGCGTCTCATAAGGGAATAAGGGGAATTCATTAATATCCCATGGAAATCATTAAGAGGAACAAAACGTGTTTTATAAGGAAATGCTTTTATAAGGTGGATGCACTGTAATACTATATAGAGAGATTCACTGTACATTGCAGTAATCAGCTGGCCAATATCTAAAGTTGTAAAAGGATTCATAAATATTGTTATCAATAACAGGTTTTCGATTATCTGCCAATTAATAATTTGATAACTTTAAATTATAGGAAAACGAAAATACATTCCGGTAAACGTATAGGTACCTAGTGTAAAATGCCAACATTGTCATTTGTTTATTGTGTATAGGTACATTTAAAGAGCCCTATGGTGACCCACCCCACAAAACAAACTGTTCTCACACTCCGCTGCTCCGCCCCTATTCTGGCACCCTGCCTATCAGTGTACCCCTCACTTGATCTACACATTTCAAAATGAACTGACCCATCGGCGTTCACTCTATTTCAACTCGCAATGGCCGTATAGCTCGTACAAGTTTGTTGACAGACTTCTGTCAATTGTTACAAGTAGAGATAGGAGTACATTCAGTCTACCAATTACAGTTTCCTAGGTTTAAACGGACCAGTTCCGAAACTGGAATAAGGATTGGTGATAAGACGGCCATGTAAGCAGGAATTTTTCCAGGAACGACATGCAATCATCGACTTAAAAAGTTTTTGAGTGCAATTTTGGAGACTCGGTTATTCGTAGCTCTGGATATACACATGATTTGATATCGTCGGCAATGCTGTAGAGGTGAGCGAATTTTTTTCTAACCCGAGAAATACGACGAAAATTGGTTTTGCGATTGCAGTTTTCCGAGATTGTCGGTACGCCATCTTCCAATCCCCTCCCGCGAAATTCATGTGACAAGAGCAGGAAAAGTTTGCGAAAATTGTACAATTACTATTTTTATGTCCTAGTTCCTCTACATTTTTATACTTGTAATTGTTAGTAATGTTATACAGTTAAAAACATGACATGCAGGGTACGAATTCATATCCATAACATTCTATAAAATTAATTTACACAACGTGGAATTCTTAAAAAAGTGATTTTAAAATTAAAAATTTGATATAAAAATATGACAATGGGTTTTATTTTGATGAACAATCATGCTGCTAAGAACAGTGCATTTTATTAAAATTTTGTACACTTTTTGTAAGCTTAACAATTATTTAGAAAATATTTAAGGCGAGAATTCACGCTTGACGTTTTTAGGGTGGGGAAATACGATTTTTTGCATTTCCGAAAAGGGTGTCCGGAAAATCGGTGCTGCTCATGGTCAGCAGGGGCCTTGACCACGGTAAAATTAAGGCTAACAGCTGAAAATACGCTCTTTTATTTGCCGTATTGTTTATAATTGTGCGTTTTATAGCGACTTTAGAATAAATCCGCGAACATTGGCTATTTTTGGTCGATTTTCTGGCAGTACGTTCGAGTTTGCTAATTACCGGAAGTAGATAATTAAAATCGGTTTTCAGATTAATTTTCTGCG
>JAQFZQ010002569.1:0-13395 GCA_034696005.1 Glomeris marginata | reverse complement strand
CAATTTCACTTTCAGGTATCCAACTATTCATAGACGAGGGGTACCCTCTCCACTTGACCAACACTAACTTATTTTTCACTACTTTCTTCCTTTGCAATATCTTTTCAACAATGTACATATCACTTTGTGATTTGGGTTGTACTCTTTGCAACTCTTCTTCGTAAAAGACACCTTCTAGTATTTCACCTTTGTAATCTTTGATCTTATAAACTACAGGATCCCTTAAAATTCTCTCGGCAATCATGAAAATCTCCTCCGTCCAATTTGCCTCGTAACCTTTCTCAAACGTTGCTTTGGCTCTACTGATTCGAATGCTATCACCGATTCCGTATTCATACTTTGCACGCACATGCTGTAAATCACAGTACAATTTTTGCCATATTGCATTGTCGTTTTCTTTTGTAACTGAAGATGGTGACGTTCCTAGATCTATGTTTACTTTGTTGGATCCGATTAGCAGATCGTCTAACACATCGATATAGTTGTAAGTGTTTTTAGCGGTAAAGTACTTCCACATTCTTGATTTTAATGTTCTGTTGAAACGCTCAACTACACTCATTTCATGTGGAGGAACATTTGGTGCGAAAAAGTAAAATTAAAACCAGCTTTAACTGCATGAAGAACTTAAACTAATATTTTTAGTGCAGGTAAATTAGAGATAAACAAAATCGAAAAATCTGTGTAATACTATACATTACGAAAAAAATACATAACATAAAATTTGGCAAAGTTAGAAGTTGCACTTCGACGAGGATGGGATTCGAACCCACGCGGGCAGAGCCCATTGGATTAGCAGTCCAACGCCTTAACCACTCGGCCACCTCGTCACGTTGTTATCTCATTTTATGTAACTTTAACATTGCAGTTGGAGGCAACTTTTCTGAAAAAGTTATGGTAACTTCATTTTTTTTTTAATTTCAGGTTTGCTTTACATAAAAAATATTTCCTAATTCGCAAAATGCTAATTAATTATTTGTTAGTTTTGAATCGAAACAGTGCAGCAAAGCAAATTATTGAACAAGTGATGTTTTTGAGCTTTTTAATCATAGTTCCTTGTGTAATATTTTTCAATGTACATACTAAATCCAACCATTACTTTGTGGGCTCTGTTGATTATCATGTATACATGTAATATTTATTGAGTTGGATCTTAATGTAAGATTATTTACTTCCATGGAGACACATTTCAATGTCACTTGGAATTTTTTAAAAGAAGACAGTCTGAAAAAGATATCATTTATGCAATTATAATTAAGAATAAAGTGAAAATTATGCAATACGAATAATTCGCATTATTAGCCGCCAGTAAACATTCTTTTCACGTTTATTATAATGAAACTTGATAATTTATTGAAATATATGTCAGAAACCTGACTTACAGCTGATATCAAAGATCACACAAAAACTTATTTCATTGAAGTTCTAATAGTTGTATATTATGTCAAGACCAACTAGGTAATGATAAAGTGAATGGATTCAGATTGCTAGAAATTCCAATCATTCCTTAATTGTGATGCAAATATTTGTAACAAAACATTTGAAATTAAGATTTAAAAAAATCAACATACATAGGATATGTGTTTAGTGTAATTTCTGTGGCTAAATTTAAAAGTCAACGTCCGTTTAGGATATTGCTCCATAATTTTTTGTATCTTCTCCGGGTTTTCCCCTGGCTAATTTTGACCGTTCAAAATCTATTTTAATTTGAACAACTCATTTCGAGACGTTTTGCAAAAAAAGGACATATTTTCTTCATGCGGATTTCCGCTTTTCCGAGAAATTCCTTTTTTCACAAGTTGGTAAAGAAATTTTCGGCCTGTTGTCGTTAGAAGTGTTGTTCAACCCTCTTTGTGTCCTTTATCCTTGTGGATGAGGGTAAAAACTAAATGTGGGGGTAATTATTACCGTTGGTTTTCTCCATGGCACCAAATTTTTTTCAGGGCCCGACTGTCTAATGCTTGGGACAGCTTTATTCTCAAGGTCGTGTAACGGGATCAAAAGACTGTCATTAGAACAAAATTATAACCGCAACGGAATATTTCACATGGAAAATAATAATTAAGCCTACTTACACCGAAAGTCTGATAATCTTAGAAAAGAAAAGCTGAATCATAAGGTCACATCATTCAAATCATGGAGAATTGCATGATAAATCGATGTTCCTTCTATGAATCAGCTGATTGCTATTGTACATCGAAATAATACTATATCCTATAAATTGTTTTCAACATACCCAGTTTCTAATAAATCTTTTATTCGTGTTAAGTGATTTGTGAGAAACGGGTGTAGAATCTGAAAGAAATGGTTTGAGAAATCCGGGAAAGTGTAATAGAAATGCATGGAGAAAAACAACAAAAAATGTTTTTTTAAGAGGAAATGTTAGGTGTAATGGAAGGAGCAATTTGTTGTTGTGTACTGTGCAAGGTAAAGGGGTCAGTGTCAAAGGTCAGGAGCGTCCTGGAAGGTCTTCCTGTTAAACAAGCGCCGTTACAGTAGGCAGGTACCTTGGCAAAGGATAAGCATTGAAAATGTGTAGTTAAGTGCAGGAATTGGCCTTCTTTTTCATCTCATTTGCATGTCATAGATCACCATAAAGCATAAAACTATAGTAAACATATGGATTATGTACGCTCTAATTGGCATATATTTGTCAGTGAACTTGCTGTTTGCAAAATATATAGGTATACACATACCTGAAACTCCTGAAAGTACAATTTGTTTATCCCTAATTCTTTAGTTATTAATTGGAGTGAATACAGCTTTAAATTCCATATGCTAACTTTAGTGTGAAGGCAAAGCACTTTTACTGGATTTATATCTACCGTAAATTTCCTAATACAGTCCCGGGCTTCTATTCAAATTTGGGATTTTCAGACCCGGCTTCTAATAGAAACCCCGCTTCTATTAGAGACAGGCTTGTATCTCTTCATACTGAAAATCGGTGACCAAATTATGCACTGTAGCAATTTAACATCAAAATTATGGTATTAATTTTAGTAGAAAAGCGAAACTTACCACGATTATAACGTCAAATCTATCTCAATTAACTTCAAGACAACTAAATGGGAAAATTATAATGGTGCTTACACCATTAGCGTTTGAGCCGAATATAATCCGGGGGCTTAATTGTATTAGGAACCGGCTTTTAACCATTGCCGGACCAATTTCAGACTGGACTGTATTGGGAAATTTACCTGTCTGTTTAATTTGCAGAATATAATCCCAACATGTGAATCGTCTTCCAAATACTTCTGTTTGATTTATTGTATAGAAGGGATTGTCCTCTAAAGAGTTTGCTGCCCCCTTAACACACCCTTAACAGGACTTAACATGGCATTTTCCTGCAGTGACCGAAGCACACCTCAGATTTCTTAATATACTTTCCTCATTTTGGAATATATGGCTAAAATTTGTATTGGTGTTTCTCAATTTTCTCCATTTTTACAACCATTGTCGGTGTCTTTTGGAAAAGGAACAGATTCTTGCTAAATCTTTAAGGTCCCAGGGTTTTTTCTGGCTGTCCAGCTGGTGGTTTCACTTGCATTAGTCAGCTGACTTTGCATTGCTATGGCACAACATGGTGCCATGAAATAGAATAATGCCTCATTTTACCTGCAGTCAAAAAATTTTGTTTTTGAGGTAAATTAGTGCTGAAGCAACTTATTGCAATCTTATGACGTGAGAGTCTTGTTGATTTAACTGGAAAATATTTTAAAGGAAGTCAAAAGTCGCGGACAAATATGTGCAATATGTCTTTACAGAGTTTGTAAACGCGTCACTTGTGTCCTGTTTTGTAACGTCATAACGTAGTAAACATACGTTTGTACATGATGTACTGACAACAACTGCGTAATACCGTACATTCCCGGTGCTAATTTGGGATACATGTAAAACAATTGAAGTATTTGCACAGTACACCTCAAAGTTTCACAAAAAACTCTGGAAAGTTGTAACAGGATATTTACCCCTGTTAACAATTCAGTGGGGAAAATGTTCACGATTTCAGCGTCACCCTTGTTGCTTCAAATAAGTGCCATGTTGAATTTTCCTTACATGAAATTACATTATAGGGGAAAAAGCGAATATTCCATATCTGTACTATATTACAATAAATCAATTGAAAACTAAACGACGAGGATGGGATTCGAACCCATGCGGGCAGAGCCCATTGGATTAGCAGTCCAACGCCTTAACCGCTCGGCCACCTCGTCACATAGGACTTTACTTCATATTACATAATCATTTTTAAAGCTACACTTGCTTATTCAGAAGGTTCATTTTGGTTTTCTTGTTTTATAAGCTTTAAGCGTATTAAAAAAATATTTACAAAAATGTGAAAGTATGTGCAACAACATATTATAAGTATTCACAAGTATCCTGGTGCTTGTTCCCAGAAGTGTCGTGTGGTGGCACTGCAGTTGTTTTGGACATTTTAATGCTGTTGCGTCTGTAAGCCGTCCGCTTTATTGCTTGCAATAAAATAAACTTTTATGGCTGCCACCCTATCTTTCTTCAAATCTATGTTCAAAATTACTGTTCTTACCTATATCAAATGTTTCCTTGGCGTTTTCATGACAAACCAGGGTGCAATGTAAATGTCAGGAACAGTGCATGAAAAGATCAAATTGTAAAATATGGTTTTAGAGAAAATGTAAATAGCATCTATAAAATAGACAACTGACCGACGAGAATGGGATTCGAACCCACGCGGGCAGAGCCCATTGGATTAGCAGTCCAACGCCTTAACCACTCGGCCATCTCGTCCCATGAAAGCCATCATTTTATGCAAATATAATTTTAGTTTATAGAAAACAATGCGTATTTTTTTTTATAAGTGAGAACAAACTTTTTTGAAGTGCTGGCTTCATTCCTCTTACTTGTGCACATTGTATAACCAAAAGCAAGTTGCAGCTTAATTCCCACAGAGTTTGAGGAGTTTGTTATTGTGTAACAAGCGATTTTTATGACCGTAAAGTCCGTTTTTGTTTATCAAAACAAAACAATTATTGGTAAACATATTTACTAGTTCTGAATTGGTTATAAATTGCTAAAATTTAATTGTTTATTGTATATAATGCACAATGGTGCATTAATTAGACTTTATGGACTAGAATATGAAGAAAAAAGCATTAGATTATGTTGACAATAATATAAAATATAGTGTTATAGTGTGTTGCAATAGAAAATAAAAACATATACAGTTTTCTTCCATTTGCAATTACGTATAATAGGAACAGTGTTAGTTGCAAGTGCACTATAGTACATTTTGCCCCAACAGTTTCCTCTCAGCTATAGCTGAGTGGTAAACTTTTGCACTGGGTTTCATGAACCTCACCATTTCTTTGCAAATTTAATATCCTGCATATAAGAATAATTTATTTGCAAAAGTATGAGCTAAATGCAAACGACGAGGATGGGATTCGAACCCATGCGGGCAGAACCCATTGGATTAGCAGTCCAACGCCTTAACCGCTCGGCCACCTCGTCACATTGTTGCTAGTTTTTATGTTACATAATCATTTCATGTGGAGAAACGTTTTGTGCAAAAAAATTAAAATAGCCCGCATTTTTATCATTGTGATAAAGCTAAACTAATGGTAAAAAATAGTCAACTCCTTTCACAACTTGCAGATTTTAAATTTGAAGGAATATTTTTAGGGCAGCTGAATTAAAGAAATATGATACATCATATGAATTTTTAAATACAGAGCCTACTCGATTAGGAAAAAAGTTCATTGAAAATTACATTACGACGAGGATGGGATTCGAACCCATGCGGGAAGATCCCATTGGATTAGCAGTCCAACGCCTTAACCGCTCGGCCACCTCGTCACATTGTTACCAGCTTTTATGTTACATAATCATTTCATGTGGAGGAGTTTTGGTGCGAAAAAGTACAATTAAAAGCAGTTTTACTGGTGATTATAAGCTAAACTAAAAGTGAAAGATATGTAAACAAGATTTGCTTGCAATTACATCATAGTTCTATGCAGATTTCTTATACATATTTCTATAGATAATTTAAACCTCTGCATGCATGTGGCATGTGTAACAACTGCCATTGCTCTTTGTTACATTGGGATATATGTATCAAGTATACATACAGTGGAGTGAAGGAAGTGCAGGGGGTTTGTGAAGGCCGAATGACAATTCGCAAGGACGTTTGTTTCATTTTCTGAAAAACTCTTCAAGAACCCGGATATGCACTCATTCAGATCACTGAGACGATATACATTTCCTGTGGGTCATCGAAACCAAATATTTACCTCCAGCAAAAATATAATCCATATAAATAAAGAAATTAGAAAGTTGTCATAAAACTTTTACAAACCTTTCATCGAATTTAATCACAATTATCAATTATTATTTATGGCCATTATACTGGACCTGTTATTATTATTGTTTGTATATAAGTTGAAACTGCTGGGAGGGTTGTAACATTAAAATGGGAAATTGCAACGTTTATGACGTTAGGAATGCTCTCTGAGGAATCATTATACCTGAAGAAAGATACATGGAGCAAACACCTGCCATTTTGTTTTTACTTCACTGAAAAGTTTTACAAATGAATTTTTGGAATGATATTTTTCTATACCCACAATTTTTATCAATTAAAAATTAATATGAAATGAATTAATGAAATTAATAACAAATGATAGTATAGTGAGTCAGGGACCATTTTATTCGTGGGTGGTACACTGTGACCTTGAAGACACCCATTCCATGAAAATTAATTAGACCAATGTCAGTCATTCTGAAATTGTAGAGGATGTTACTAACATTTTGAATCATTCTGCATCCAGACATTTGAAATGGGGTTGTCTGGAATTTCCTTTTTGTATTTGTCATTAGTTAAGCCTTTGGTGTAGACTTTTCAGAAATACTATATATAGTGTATCTATCTATCTCTATTTATAATTCGCAGCTAAATAGTCTACAAAAAGTTTACCTTCCATGAAAATTATCAACTATTCTTTTGAAAAAGTTTTTCACATTTTGGTTATAAAAGAACTTAACTGTTTGAACGTAGGTGGGAATTTGGACAAAAGAAAAACTAATTTTTCACAAGGTGACATGGCATTTGGTCGATAAACTCCCACGTTAATAGATTGTAGATCAGTGTTACTGTTTTGCTACAGTATAGCGGGGAAGACCAGTGAACCTATAGGAAGTTGTTCCTGAATTTTTTGTCTTTTTAAATAACTGGAAGTACTTTTTCAATGATGGGCGTTGCCGGGGATTTCTGTTCGGAAAATACTGAATCTCTTGCTTTAATTCGGAAGTAGCTAGGATAATCCGATGTACAATAACTAAAATATGAGGGGGTTTTACATTGCATAACTGAGTGCATCACATAAAATTTCCCATAAAATTGGTTAACATATTCCGGTCTTCATATTAACAAACTTTTTGCTGTGATTTCCCCTGCATGTAAATAGGACAATTTATTTTAATTAAACTTTCCCTTCCACATCCAGTTTCCAGTCCACTTTGCAATACAGTGAATGGTGTGTACCTACTGTATAACAGAGTTACCTGAACTAAAAACCACTATATTTGATAATAACAAGAGTATATAATAAATAATACATGGTCTTGAATAAATATAACCAAGAATTGCGTGGTCATCTGTATGTAATTTGTTTGTTTTAATTCCAACTGTTTCTCTATCAGGTTCGAATAGACAGTGACAAAATGTAAGTTAAGTGATAATGAGGCCAAAAAACAGAGCTAATCGGTGTTGTTGTTTTGTTGGCATCGTAACCTTTTCGTGTTTTACCAAGTTAATGGTAATATGAACCTCATTCTCACCTGACAGATCACGAGTTAATACTTTCCACCTAAACATAATGCAACAAATAATTAATTGCAGGTAAGCAATAATGAAGTAAGTTGGAATAAAAAATGCGATCAATAATTTACTTTGTGGGCGTGTCTGATTTAAAATATATACCGTTAGGGGCGCTGACAATTTTAACTTTCACAGACCTAGACCTACATAAGGATATGGTTTCCTTGAGATTCGCAGATGAATTAAAGAAAACAGGGAGTTGGTACACTGATTTCATAGGGATTTCGTAGAAAGTATAGTCAAATTGCTCAATAGCTTCTTCTATGTATATAATCTTCATATTAAATTGTCTACTTTGGAAATGGTGGAGGGTTAATCATTAATGGCTACTGATTGTAGAGCTGGTAAGTTTTATGATTAGTATTATCAATTTTATTGAAGTTTTATTTAATTGTGGTGCAGTTTTAAAATGAATGACTAGGAATTTAAAACATGTTACACATTTTTATGAGTAATTGCCAAAATCACATTCTTTTTGCACTCATTCATTCATTCTGATGTTATCTTGTATTTTATGCGTCATTTACCTACCGGTGTGTTGAAATACCACAAAGGTAGTAGTGAGTGAGTGGTATGTTACAAATTACTGTTTACAATTATAAGGAGCATCTTAATTCGACAGCACAATAAATTAAGACATATATTAGCTTTAAGATTCCCAAACTTTAGCATATCCAGTTCATAAACTTGATAATGTGACATTGATGCCATCTATTAAATAAATTA
This sequence comes from Glomeris marginata, assembly GCA_034696005.1. Taxonomy (NCBI): domain Eukaryota; kingdom Metazoa; phylum Arthropoda; class Diplopoda; order Glomerida; family Glomeridae; genus Glomeris; species Glomeris marginata. The sequence continues at coordinate 4,817 of JAQFZQ010002569.1, read as the reverse complement.
TTGTCACCTGTTCTTCAATTTATTATTGAGCCTGTTTATTTATAATCGGATATTCTAATGTTGAAGATGCTCTGCTCAAACTATTAAATTATAATCCATTGAATATAAAGAAATATTTGACTAAACCAATAATATGAACATTTAGAAATAATTTAATTGTGTCGCCAGAAGCGAAGTTGTTTTATATTAACATTAGTTTTGTTCTTAGCATTATCCAGTATGTATTTTCTTGGGTGAATTATATATTGAATTAAACATTGTTTGTCTGTATTGCTCCTTATAATAATTTTTAATGTCATGTTCAGTAAAACTTTGGGGAAATATTTGAAGACTTGCAATTATTATCATGTCGGTCATCATCTGTAAATGAAATTAATTCCTTACGTGACTTGCATTGATCATTTGACAGATAACAGTGTGAAAATCCCCTGATTAAAAAACAGCTAGAGCACAAAACAGTTTACTGCATAAAGAAAAACAAACTAAGAAATGTTTTCATTATTATGTTATTTTAATTCATGCATCCACTCATAGATTGATAGCCCGAAAAATTGGACTATGACATTGACAAATGACCAAGATATTTTTTCAGAGATTGAACTTTGAATGAAATAAACTGGACTTTGTTGTGTTGATCTTTATTGTTGGCATTAGCGGTTTGTTGAAAGGTATAGTAACAAGGACAAGACCCAGCCCACTTTAAAAATGTGTAAACAGTTTTAAGAGAAATCATAATTGAAGCATTCAATCGTGAATTTATTAGCAACTTATTTTGCATGCGGTTTTACAGATAATTAGGTTGCTATTCGGGTCACTGCACGAGTTTCCAGTCGTTTTTCACGCGGTTTAAATGTTTTTCGAAAAACATTCATTTTTTTGAAGGTGTGTGCCGGGGTCATGTGATCGATCGATCCGCAAATAGATCGATTGATTTGCGATCAAGATGCAAGGACTGATTACAACAGATATACGATATAGCGATAATAAAAACACTTCCTTGACTTACTCCAAATTTTTCTCCTCAAATACAAAATTCTCCATTATTGCTACATGATAAAAGCGTTATAAGTGTAAGTTACATATTAATATTCCAAGTGTTCTAATTTCCTGCCAATCATTCCCACATAAACATCTATTAATTTTGCATTACAACAAGACAACATTATAACCTTTCATGTTTTTCTAAAAGAAGTTAGGAAACTGGATTTAGGGTTATGATGTACGTTTTGTAAAATTCATATGATAACATTCTTATAAGAAATTATACATTTGTCATATCGTATAAGAGATATATCAGCGATTTCCTATAAGACAATATTTATATAAGAAACTGTGGTAAAAAATCTATACGGTTACAATCATATCAGAAACTCTGATAAGATTATAAGTATACAATCATATAAGTTAATTGAGCAGTTTTCTTATGGGAATCCCATCTTAAATGAAATAAAAATATTTTCCTATAAAATCTTATAAGATCCTATGGGTTTCAAAAATGCTATAAGATCTTATGCTGTATTTTCATGTGTGTTTTCTACAAGCAAATAATATACAAAGTCTTTAGTTCCAAGTATAAATATTTTATTCAAATTGTGTGTGCCCTTATTGCTGTTATTGGTGTTTGCATTATTTATTGTTCTATAATTCAATAAAACTAAACATGTATGAACACTAATTTATACATTAGTTATCGATAACTAATGTATATAAATTAGTGTTCATACATGTTTAGCAAAACAGATATCTGTTTTGCTAGTTTAAATCTAGAGCAATACATTTGTATTATATATCAGGTAATATTGTATATAATTTTAATATGGATTTAAAGAATTATAAAAATATTTTCCGGCCGTCTCATTTTTGCACAGAGACTTATAAATATAATTGTAAAGACCTACTGCATATTGCTCCATTAAACATTTTTATAGGAAGATAAATCAGCAAAGTATTTTGTGTACAGTATATATTAATTATGCAGATGTGAGGCAATTTAAATTGCGCATGAATGCAAGCAATGCAAGGAAGCTATAAATTTTGTTTTCAAGATTTGCGAATTTAACCAAATGTTTGTTCCCTATACATAAACAGGTGTACTCGTTTGACTTGACAATGCATGTATACTCTAATTCGTACAATATACGAGTTTGTTTACGCATTTGCACAATTTGTTTCGTTTAAATACAACATTGCATCCTGTTTTAAATTTCACTCTACTTTAACTTATAATTTGCATCGCCATCACACATGTGGCCCTAACTAAAACAAGATTTCGATGACAAAACGAAAGCAAGTTCCTACTAAAAACTGCCTTGAACCTGACAAGTTTGCAAGTAGTATCTCACGAATTCAAGGACCTTCCCTCCCTTCCCTCCAGTGAAGTGCACATTTATAATACACCATTGTCACGGTTTGCTCTGAACTCTCACGGGCGTGATTTATAATTCAACAACATGCAACATATATAATGTAAATATCGTGATACAGAAAAAAAGTAGATAATTTCAGTGGACGACCCCCGATCTTATAATTCAAACCATATAATAGATGCAATTGCGTTATTATCCCATCGAGCAACAACAAATTGAATATGTATAGCCCCATTTTTTAATGGAAAATTTTCATTTTTGAGTGTCAAATGTAGACGACTTGACCATGGCCCGTTTTTAGTAAATATCTCTTTTTTTATTCATTCTGTCGTCAGGCTGGAAAAGTGGAACCTCAAATGTCAGACAACCTCTGTTGTCTATCTGCAAATCGAATAACCATGAAGGTGATTATGATAGGAAAATTTAGTAGTAGTCAAATCATAATATGCTCAGCACTCATGTATATATTGTTGTTATTATTTTGGGTGGCAAAAAGTTTATGAGGTCATTTGCTGCAAAAGTTAGTTACCTCCAACTGCACAGTTGGTCGTTTTACCAATCATTGTTTCTATTTCATAAAAAAATAATTTGGAACTTTATAGGTCTACGTCCTTGTTGTGGTATTATATACAATCTTGATACAATGTATATAGCCGTTAAAAATATTTTCTCACTTTTTAATTAGTACAAGAAAGTAATAAAGTTATATTGTATATAGCATATATATTTAATTAAATATAGTTCTAATGATGAAACATGGGCAACTTCATTTGGGATGAATACACATGTTAGGAAACTTTATTGAACAGAATAAAATCTGCATTCACAGTGGATTATTATTCATGTTTGTAGGTATGCATATCAGATGCAATTATTCAATATTTATCCCAAGACAATAAAATAAATCAGTACCAAAATGTAGTATTTGGTATATATTTTAAATATATTATGTACATCCCTGTTGGTCAAATGTGAGCTTCAAAAGCTGCATTATCATTGCCAATGTCGTCGTTAGATGGCGCAATTGCAGACAAAACAGCATCGTGGACTGTTGGGAACACCAATAAATACTTGTAGGATGACAAATGGCGCTTTATCAGGTTGAACACGTGATCTGTGCACACAAAAAGTTCATCAATTATATATACAGTATATCAATTTTATGCAATGAATATATATCAAAGTTATTAATTTACCCTGACAATTGGCAAGAACAAGGCGGACATTTTGCATAGCAACACAATCCCCTTGAATCTGCAATTTAAAAATGCACTGAGAATGTGCAAATAAATCTTATGCATGCATTATTCATATGTACCAGGTCCAAAGTTTCCAAACCACAAGAATCGACGAAATTAATTGATGAAAAATCTAGAATTAGTGTTACTTGCTTGTGCAACTTGGTAGTCATTTCCTCGGATTCAAATTCACTTCTATGGAAATAAGTGTAACAATATTCTGTTAGATTTATATTGCTGAGCAATTTTGGGGGTTTTGTAATTTCTTACTGATTATATTTTGCTGTTTGGAGTGATTTAACAGCCTTTCGCCTGAAGTGGTCAGCGTTTGCATAAATCAATGGACCACCAAAATGAAGGATCTTGACGTTATCAATTTCATGAGCCTAGAATTTAAAAAAAATACTTTATTATTAATGTGAAATGTGCATGTATATACGTATAATATTGCACTTACAGCATTGTATTTTTTAATGTCTATGTAGATATCAGTTTTCTCAATATTGCCCAATGTGCTCACAGGAGCCCTAAGTGAAAAACAATCACAATAATAATGGACTTTTGTTTTCTTTTTTTCTTAACTCCATCTAGATGTCTGAACTGAAATTGTTTACCTCTGTGACTTGAGAAGTACAGCAATGATTGACAGGAAAATTCCAACTGCTAGTCCTGACTCCAAATTCACTGCTATACTAATTAATGAAGTGGTAACAGCAATGCACTAATTGAAAGGTAAGAAAAAGTTATTATTACATAATGAACTAGCAATATTTTCCTATAGCTTATATATTTCTGTGTTGCCCTGTTATTCTCGTAAATTTTGACCTGGATATAAACAATCTTTTCAGGAATCCAATTAAACATTTTTTACACATTCATGAGAATTGCTGATTTCATAGCAACTTAAATAGAATTCAACCAGCATTACAAATTCCTCATACTGAAAAAAGTTTTAAAAAGTTTTCAGAAGGTTTTTCAATTTGTGGAAAAATCACAGCAATGTTAATTTAGTAAGACAAAAAGACATACAACAAGAGAACAATGAATTGTAAAAATTCGTGAAACCTTGGCAATTTAAATGAGGAAAATATGCAAATCGGAGTTGATTAATTTATTTTCCTGTTTCTGGAAATTCCGTGTGTATATGTTGTAGTAAATGTGAGGAGACGTGATTCTGCAGAATCACTGAACCAGTAAATGTGAGGAATCAATG
>JAQFZQ010002568.1:0-13402 GCA_034696005.1 Glomeris marginata | reverse complement strand
AATATGCAAATTTGACTGGACTAGATTTAACTTATTTTCTCTCTCTCTTAAACTCTTAAAACTAACGAATTATTTCTGGCAATTACAAAGAAACAACTTCGGGTTGTTACACATGCAGCACAGATATCTGAAAATGGCAAGTTTTTCACCTAGGGTCCCCATAAACTAAATTTCACATGCACCATGTTATACAGTATATTACACTAGGCAACCAGAAAACCAATGTCACAGCTTCATTGCAATATTATGAATGATTATTCGCCTTCAAATATTAAACTAAATGTAGATCACATGTATAGCGCAATGCAGTGAAGCCAACTGGGTCGCTTTTCATAAAGGGGGAGCTTTTTGTGGGGGCTTCACTGCATCACACATGGGTTGCAAATTGTATAGTTGGACTGTTTGCACGTTGGTTCCTTTGTATCCTGGAACAAAAAATTGTATACAGAAGTGTTTTTGCACTAATCTGAGCATGCTCTACAACTTTGTAAAATAACAATTCTTGCTATTTCAAACAAGAAATAAAATAGATTTAGAATGACCCTAAAGTCAATGTCAAATATCACATTTGTTTTATCCATTGAATTCCCCAATTATAATTTCATATTCATCTCTATCAAATGTTTTCATGTTCATGCTTATTTAGGCAAGGTTTTGGGGTGGCCCATGTTTCTGACTAACACTGTAATTTACAGTATAATCCCAACTTAGAATTGGAGCAGTTCTGGAATTGTATTTCACTTTCTTCGCTCTTTGCTTTTGCCTTTTTGCTCCTTTTACAATCGTAAATTGTGCATCACATTACTTAACTTCCTAATTGGCATGCATAGCTAATAAACTTAGAACAGGGAAAACTGGAAGTAATTTTTCATCGATCGTTATGTGCGAGCACATAGTAGGGCCTATAGGTCGATGATCGAGTGGAAGTGGGGCTTAGGGGCGAAAATTATTAATGACTCTTTATGAAAACTGCTTTAATTGCAACACTCGTTGGTGGCACGCGTGCACAAGGGATCTAATCGTTCATTAATTGACGTGTAAATGAGGGTCCAAAGTGCAAACCATACGCTCAAGTGCGAATCATTAATCAGAGCCTATTTATCTCTGCTGTTTTTTTTTTCTTCTATTCAATGCCATATTGAACACTAGTTATACAAGAGCTTCAATAGCACTATACAGAGTGGCCTTCTAAGCAATAAAGGTGCGTGACAAAAATCATTTCAGGAAGGAAATTGAACCTATGAATAGCATCATTACAGTATGTGACGACTTCCTGTAAAGAAGCATCATTCGTTTCCGCCATTTGCCATGCATAAAAGAAACAAAAAAAAGTTAATGAATTCTTCCATGTATGGAAGGTTATAACCCCTTTGTATGTATATGCAATTGCAATTTCGTTGGCAGGGTTGTAAAAAAGTACATACATAATCAGTTTTAATTTGGAATAATTTTTTCATTAGCCTACATAAACATTATGCTCTAACAAATGAAATTGAATATACTTAAAAATTTAAATTATGCAGTAATTTCTGTTGATAATTTAATCATCATATCTCTCTTTCTATATATGGGCATTATATTAAATTAGAAGTAAAATTAGAAAGAAAAAAACAATATCTGCTAGAAGTTCTGTAGATCGAAATTAGGGCTGCAATTGGAATGGTATAACTAATTTTTTGAACAAGGCATAATTATTATGTGTAGAAAACAATATTGTAATTCATATTTAAATAATATTGTTTGTCAGGTTTCTATAGTTTGCAATTTTATATTTGATATTGCAGAAAATCTATAGTATATTGGGAATGTTTAAGTATATATTCAGCTCTCATTTGAGTGAGTTTTTTATTGTGTATGGGCTGTGCATTAGTAGGGGAAATGTTCTTTAATGTATGAGGCGGATAAGATATGAATGTGAATGCTGTTTGATAAAGTCTTATATGATGTATAGCCTGAGCTATCACCATTGTTCACAATGCTTTCAGCAGATCGACCCTATATACATCAATTCTAATTCATAACAGTTTTGACTCGGCTTGAACGGAAGTCACCATCACAAAGCACATTATAGGCCAGCCAAAGACCAAAGAGTAAGCTGTACAAAAACTTCCATACAGATCAAACGAATAATGCCTATAGGCTATATAATCGAAATACTATATAATATGTGCATGCATGGCTAGAAGTTGCAAGAGCTGAAAATGTTGATTTTTGTTCCTGCTTCACAATAACGATAATTAATGGGAGAATCGATTTGACTCTGAAATAATAAATGCAAAATTTATCGATTTCATCAATAGAAAGCGTCGAAGTAATGTTGCCCAAAACGAGTGTGCAAAAAAGATATAAATTGTAAGGAGAGATTTTTTGCCTTTGCCTAAAGCTATATACACAGTATACAGCACGGATAACAATTTTAGCTTGCTTAGCAACGTTATTCAATCGTGATATAGCTAGGGCTACACATTTATCCTAAATGAAAAATAAAATCCTCCATGTGTAAATTAATAAGCCGTGATTGCAGTTGTGCTGCGAATAATAAAAGTTAAGCATTTTCCTACATTCATATATTTACTATACTTATAGGTAATATCGATAATATACATATTCTTACTTCTGTTTGACAGAGTTGTAACATTTCAAATGAGGTCAAACTTTCAATAAACTTGCTAAATACACTGGCGGCAACATGAAAAACTTTAAAAGTGCAGTAATTTATTCTAGGACCAAGGGGCAATTTGAAAATTATGGTAACATTTTTAAAAATAGTATAAAATGCACGTTAAACGTTTTGTTATTTAACATTTCATTGGCAATACAACAGCTTTGTATTTTTAAATAAAAAACGGCAAAGACTTTCCGGATAGCCTACAAATAATAAATGTGACTATATAAAAGAATAACAAATATGATTAATGTCTCCATGTGTGAGGTCTACAAGTTTGCCTTTTCATTTTGTTTCCCATTTCTAAATCTATTCATTCTTTTTGTCTATACATTTAATATATCCTCAATCATTTATCAACTTTATTTTAATAATTCTTTCCCATTTAGGTGAATGCATTTTGATTAATACTATACTCAGGTTGGGAGTTTTTATGATTGAACTCTGTGAAGTTATTTGACCATAACATGAAAGTAGACCTCATAGTTTTCCGATGACACTGAAATTTGAACGCATGTGCAGTGTTGTACTTCATTGTTTTGGTTATATAAAAATCAATATATAATTTTAAAATTATAGCTAGTGCAAAAGTTCAACAGCATTCTCATTGATTTGTCAGCAATTTTCCCAACTACAACTGTTAATATTTAATGCTAATTGCACAAAGTATTGGGCGTGTAATAATTCGATAACAGTGCTGTTATAGGTGCCTTAACAGTGAAACCAAGGCAACAAAATGGAAGTCAATAGACATGTTATTTATGCGTCATTTCCAATATGTGCTGCTATAATCAAGACTCCTTTTATAATTTAAATTGGCACATTTATATAATTGTTATTCCTGCATTAATTAATTGCAGTGTAATAAAGCTATAATTCCTATAAAAACATTGTTCCAAATATTTCATTGCGAAAACTCTATAGCTTCTGTAAACACCTAAATGATGGCTTTGGTAGTATGCATTAATGAAACAATTTAAAATTTCAAAACTATTTTTAATGTTTAGATTAATATTTCCATCATTTCAATTCTGCTCATGCAATATAGAACATGTTTCATGTCTTTGTATTTTAGTGGATTTGCTTGTATAACAATTCACTGTTATGTTTATCTATTGCAATACAAGTTTTAATGGTTAGGTACATAATAAAGTGTTCATGTACCTACTACATATAAGCAATTTAAAATATGCTTATAAATGTACACAGCTGCATTATTATCATCACAAACAATTCCCATATATTTCTATTCATATAGTATGACTTAATTTATTTGCCTACTCATAATTTTATACTGCATATGCATCATATCATTCAAGGAGAGCAGTTTTGCATGCGAAATATGTACTTTTGAGCCGCATGGGGCATAGGGCATATGACATATTGTGGTTTATAACTCTCTTATGGATGACTTGTTTCTCGAGGGGAAAATGTTTACTGTCGGATGCATTTCCGAAGAGTGGTGGAAGGCAAAAGAGATATTTTTCTAGGCAATATAGCCTATAGCTGGGTACGTTGGCAATAAAAGCGTTGTTGTGGTCCTCAATTGAGAACCAGCAAAACACTAGCCATATAACTGTTTCCATCTGCTGTAGACAGCATCTCTTGGAAGTTTTGGCTCAAAAACTTGGTCCGATGTTGGATTAAATCTTAGTTTCGCTAAATGAATTCTACACTGCAATATAGCCTACGACATTATGTCCCCTCCTCCCAAATTCAATCTCAGGATGCAATTACAGTGAACTTAATTTGTGAAATGTGGGCTAGCTTATATTGCTATATTGTGTCCCTATGTTTAGTCCCCCCTTTACATTTCTGTTCATTTTAAGTGCATACATGCTTAAAAATGCAATTAATTTTGCTCTGTATATACCGTTTCTGTATACATCTATATAGCAGCAGATAAGTTCACTTTTGTTGGCTTAATCATTGGTTTTTATACTTTTAATTTTCATAAGAATATTTATTATACCTGTAGTTAGAATGTACAAATTTGGGTAATTAAATTTGTATCAATTGAGTATTGAGAGCAAATAAATCTATACTAAATCACTTGAAAAGAATTTCATGGTATAGTGTGAAAACATTTTATATATTATCACAATTCTGCATATTTTAAATCCAGAACAATTATATTTTATTATTTCTGCAAATATACAGTAGCTCTAGCAATAATTTAAATTGTACAGCACACTTTATGCATTTTAGAACATATATGTTGCTACTGAAATAAACATGAAGCAACAATAAAACTTGTGTTTAAAAATTCATTCCATTTTGCAAGTTAGTAATTGCTTTCTCAGGAGCAGGAATAATTACAGTAGAAGGAAGCGAATATTTAATAAGGGATTTATGTGAAGTCAAATTGCAGGAATGAGTGCAACATATAATTTTGTTGGTTGCATATGTTGCATGCACCTTAGTACATATAAGGAATGAAATTTTTCATCGATTCATTGGCCGTTATATTATGACCATTATTACTGGTTCATAGGAAAAACTGGGAAGGGGAAGTGAGCTGATTTGTATTGATTTTGGTATTGGGTCTTGCACCCTGTGCAAGTTATAAGTTACATAAAACGCGTGACGACATTTTTGACGACCCTACTTTATACTGCCAAATATTTAAGCAACATTTCGATTTCCTGCCAAAAAGAAACCGATATGCCTCCATTTTGCAATGTTATTGATGCGTTGCAGTGAAAGACAACAATCTTTCTTGCAGTGCCTGCAAAAATGAACAATATGCTGAATGGATATCACATGCAAATTCCTGAGTTTGCCTTCTCGGAATAATGTCAACTTTCTGGTCTATACTTTGATATCATTTGTCATTGCTCAGTGTCCATATGTTATATTGTACCTCATATTTCACTGGCAGCAGTTACACAAAACAGCCTTTAGCTTTAGTGTATGTCATGCAGAAGTTTATAAAATAGAAATGCACTTGTTAATTAAGCAAATAAGTTTTCCATTTAAACCTGTTTATATTAAATTAATTAGTATCTCCAACGCTAAACATGCAATGACTTCATTAAATACTAAAAACGTTAATTTTATATTAATTTAATTTGATGTTTAATGATTTTCTTTAAAATTTACATTATTGTATTATATAAAGTAAGATGTCTGATTCTTGCAATTCGTTTTTATTTTTAAATTGAGAAATTGTTTCAAGGAATGTAATAAAATGTTACAGTATAGAGCAATTTCTTCACAATATGCTACTCTTGGGATACAATGTTAAATTGCTCGGATTTAACCTTAAGTCCAACATATTTTTGCTTACTTCGGATGGGTGAATCTTATTTTGTCCGCTGAGACATTTGTCAATGAATCTGATCTGATCTGTTGGCTTTTTTGTTTCTAGCTATACATGTCGTGATTTTTTTTTTGTTTCGTTGACAGATGTCCCTCTTGCTGTCCGCATCGTTGCTCAAAGAAAGATCACCTACTACTACATTTTGGAGGTCCTTTGAGCTTGATACATGTAAGCACATTTTAATATTTTTTTCTTCTAATCTCGTTAACCGCTCGTCTCGCCAAAATCTAACCAACAAGTTCAACAAAACCAGTCCTCATTTTAGAACTAAGATTTGTGACACAACATCAAGTCGATTTAATAATGGCCTAGCTTGCCGACCAACCATAAAAACGGACACCAAAATGCAAAACCTTGCTAACTTACAGATACCAGTTTTAGGGAAGTGTTGAAATTTGAGTGAAATGCTGGAAAGTACACATTTTTCCCAGCTCATACCCGCTCATACCTCATCTTTCAGACTCGTACAGTTATGTCATTTTTTTACTTATGTAGACCATCACAATTTTGGAAACTTCTGACCAGTAAAAGCACATGAGTTACACTCTTATTTAACTTGATAAGGTTTTATTTTGAGAAATTTCCATAGATAATTAGAGGTGTTGCAATCGATGGATTAGGAACTCACTTGTGCCTGTAGCGACCTCTAGCGGGGACTGGTGCACATTATACGCCCATCATGTACAGTGTGCCCAGGTGGTTTTTTGTATAGGACTTCACATTCCTGATTTAAGACAATCCAAGTGTTGTCAATAATCAAATTAGCATATCCCAACACCATATTAATTAGGAAGCTTGAGGACTTGTTTGTCCATTTGTGACTAATACACCTTGTACAGGAGGTTTTTGGGGAAATAATGGTTTATACGTCCCACTATTCACAAGTTTCTTGGAACGCGATTCACCTAACCGCCGATAGGTGGCGGGAGCGTCAGTCACCCGCCATTTGGGTGCTGTAGATCCCAACAGCCGAATGATTTTCGTTCACTCCGTTCGTTCACACGTCATCACATGACGTCATCTACAGCACCCTGGTGGACGCATTGATAGCAGCGCCACCACACGGATTTCTCCACGAACCTTGCCGAGAAACTTGTGAATAGAACTGGTGGTTCTGCTAGTGGACATGCAACTGTTTCGTTATAAATCTGGAAATGTGTCAAACTTGAGCACAATGTCGAATTGCCTTGCTTGAAATGGACTGTTGGCTCCATTTGTTTGTTTGCTCAGTGGGGCTGTACAATATATAGTGTATAGTAGTTGATGCGGATGGCCGGCTCTGATTTTCTCTGTTCTGTTTCAACCGGAAAATGTTGGGTGACGTCATTGGAGGAAGTGACGCGTGAGAGATGGAACCGGAAGGAAGTTTGAACAGTGAGCAACACCCTTGTTGGCCTGAAATGTCAGGCAAGGATTTTTTGTATTTGAGACGGATATGTAGGGGTTAAACCCCTGCTTGCAAATATGATACATATATAGCCAGTCCAAATCAATACATTGTGGGAGGGTAGTATTTTAAACATTAAATGGGCTTCAGGAGGCAACATTGGCTGCTTTTTCTTCTGGTTTTACTCTGAAATTTCGAGTATTTCATATTAAACCAAGTCTTCTGAAAGACTGCTTTTTTGGCAGTCAAAAACTAGGTTTTATGTGGAAGGTGATCTAATCTATTGCGACCACTGGCTCATCATACCCATTCTAAAACCACCAATAAGGAAGTTTCATTTTTTCAAATAATAAAAAATGTGAAGCATATCTATTCTGTATTCGACCCTAGGGCTAATGTGTCTTTCCCAAATAGATCAATTTACTGTATCTCTGACTCTTGTTACATTGACATAAAGTTTTTATCACATTTTGTCAATTATTGCTTGAAGCTGTTTCGAGGAAGAATATCGGCTTTCAAGAATATATTTTTTTTTTCAATATGCTAGATTAGATTTTCTAGAAAATGAAATTACAATGAGGTTCTCATTTCACACACATTGTTTCACACAGGGTAACTTATATCAAGATCTTCTGCAAGTTGATCATTGTGAGGTTTATTATTTTTTGTACTAGCTCAAAGACATTGACAGATCTTTTAAGGTTACTGATTATCTTGAAAGAATGTCCAATTGATTTGGAGAATTGGAATTTCATGCACGTTTTTCTAAACTTAAACAGAGATAGCGGTTCAATTGTTTGTCAGCATTATTAATTGCTTCAAATACCTGAAGACACTTGCAGCATGTGAACTGTCAAACAAAAATGTACAAGTATTTTCTATTATTTGGAGCCAATCATTTCCTGATTCAATTACATTTTTCACTACCTGTTACTGACTTGCTACATTCATTGGCTAACGTGGCTAATAAACTCGGCATGCTTAAAGAAATACAGGGTGGAACAAAAGTGTTGTTTGTTTTGTTTGGTATAATAACTATGAAAATATGCTGGATAATGCAGAAGACATTTATGACGTCACATTGACATTCATTTAAAGGTGAACTGACAGGGTGGTAAATGTGGACTATGACCAACCCTGCCATTGGGTAAATTGGGACTACTTGCCAATTAGTCTGTCCATGATTGGCCAGAAAAGGTAAATTTCAGAGTTCACTTACCGCCCTGTCAGTTCACCTTTAAAACTTAAACTCCGCCATCTTTGAAGGTATATTGGGATGGTGTGAATATATAAATTGTGAATTGCCATGCAACACTATTCTGAATTAACGTTTTGCAGTGAATATATGCTTTTGTTGCACTCTGTGTAAAGTAAGTAAGACCACATGAAACTTGTTCTTATGCTGTGTTGCAGTGCAGTGTTAGAATTTGAAACATGAAATGTGAATAGAAAAAATGAAGAAGGCAAACAAGTTGCAGAGCAATAATTCAGAATGGCTTTTAAGAGTTATTGACATTTTGAACAGTTAAGCAAAACAACATTGGAGTGTCACGACTTTGCGAAGTGTGTCTACAAAGATGAATGATCGCGTGAGAATAATTTGTCAAAAGATAAAAAGTAGTATAGTATATGGTGAAAAGTGGTGCAGAGTTTGAGATGTTTTTCTCTGTCGGATGATTCAATGTTTATTGCTCGACCTCATGGCGCCGTTCACTACATATTGAAACTTATTTCCACTTGGCGAATAAAAAAAAGTTACATAACGACGGAAAATAAAATTGGAAACGGAAACGAGAAATGTGTGTAAGAGACAGGATGCTGCAAAAAGGAGTAACAGCTAAGGGATTGGGAAAGTGGCCTTTTCTCCCTATTTTCACACAAAATCCCTGCTGCTATAGTGCTGTATATGTGCTGGCGAAACTGATAGCGTTCATGATGATGATTAAGGAGAAACACATGATGCCCACAGTTCTTCATCGTTGGCCGGAAGTTGCAAGTGCGTAACGGTGCAGGATATAAAATGAAAGAAAAACTTGTCACATTTATGGAGGGATAAGGAAAAAAGTTGCTGGCAAATATCCCTGTCCAGACCAATTGAAGAAAGCCATAAATTAAGCTATGAAACCAGGCGTGTGTGGTCCATGAAATGATTGTTCAATTTGCAAAGCCCATGCTCAAAATGAAACCATTTGCTGGACTTTATGACAGGAAACATCACATTTGTTAAATACTATGTTTTCCTAAAGCTATATTGCAACACCATATATCTTAGAATGTATAATATATAGGTACCTATTCAGATTCCTTTTAAAAGTCTAACATGGAGGCAATAATAGGATGTTATTATAGTAGGTAATTAATTTGGACTAAATCAGTGCTAAGCCACTTTAGTCTAAATTAGTTAAGAATTTCAACTTTGAGTAATTTTGAGCAATTTTGAGCTGCTTTGAGCGCCACCTCTAGAGGAAATTGCAAGGTTAATAACTAATTGCACACGATTGCACATGTGATGCTCTAACATTGATTCATCTGCCCAGACAAAGATACCCTATAGTGAATGAATGGCGATTTTGGAAAAACCATCTTTATACGGCATTGACAAAATTAATGCATTTAAAGATGCTATCGATTCTTTACAATTCATTCATGTCAATTCAGTTTACTGTCCACATTATTTGTATAGATTGAGACTGACCATCCAGAAAGAGAGATAAACCCTGTATAGCTATATAGCTATCCACTCTAGAGTGGATAGTTTCATTCAGGATATTTCAAATGTATACTTTGTTTGATTTTGAAGAAATATTTTGCAACATGTAATTTACTCCATGCATGGTTCATATCAATGCATTAAACAAGAATAAATTTGCACAAATTGACATTAGCCACGTACAAAAATATGAAATTAGTAATTGAAACATATGATCTATGATGATGGACTTCCTATTCGAGATGTTATTCAATGCCTTATTTGAATATTCACCCCAATCTTAATTAGCTGTTTGTTTGATATTTGCATAATATCAGTTGAATTAAAATCATTTCCATGTATAAATTATTCAAGTGTTTTAAATAAGATTGATAGTTTTTCATATAAAAAACTGTAATTTTCTATAATGATTATTTTAAGGAGTATAAAAGGAATATTAAATAAGTACATTTTACAAGTTTTAAAAATCCGTATATGTATATTACAGTATATGTATTGCATGTTGTAAAAAAATATATTTCCCAGTGTATAACTTCGTTGAGTTCAAACTATCATGTTCAATATAAGCTGATTGTGAGTTTTCGGTTGATGTCATCTCTGGCAAATTGAATTAATACTTCATTTATGGCAAAGACTTTTGCTTATTATTAGGGGGTTGCATGGTTGAATAAGGGGATAAAGCCCACTTGGTAACTTCTTCCTTCCCCCTTCCCGAAATAAGTGCTGTGGTTATATTTTCTTTGCTAGGGGGGATAATGCCCAGAGATGATGAGGTCCTTGAAGGCGGGGACCAAGTAAGAAGGGAAACGAATATCAATCGCAGTGACATTAAGGTTTTGTTTCATCGTCTTGAGCCATACAGTAGTACTGTACATAGGGCCTATAAATGCGAAGCCAGCAAATTGTATCCATCAGCGTAATTGTTCCTTCTTCCGCTTGGATCTCTCTTTTCTATTGTTCTGTATCGGACCCCATTTCTGCCCACCAGCTAGTCTGTCTACTTCTTCATATCGATTCACTTTCTCAGAGCATTGCTCAGAGTGAGGTGCATGCACATGAGATGGATTTCTTTGAAGTTGTGTCAACCACCACATGGTGAATTTTCCACAACTTTTGTTTATTTTTAAAACTTTTGTGGCATTTTTATTCAGATACAAACGTGAACATAAGTTTGTAACTCTGTGCAAATTCGCATCGTTATTGCTCCCTTATATTAAGAAAATTTGACATTAAAGGTGAACTGACAGGGTGTTGGAAAAATACCATGGAAAGTGTGTAATTCTACAGAATTGATGCCAATAAAACGATTGGCACAAACAAAACTTTATTAAAAAATTGTTACAAAAAGTTACGAGTATTTATAAAGAGGGTGGCGCCCTGGCGTCATGGAAGGATGGTGTCACCTCGCTGGTGTTACAGTGTCCTGTTTTGACAAAATTTGAATTTTCAGCCAAAGAGGCCAAGCGCCTCTGCAGCTTCTGCCAATGACACAGATTCAATGGCGCTCCAGTGTACATATCTAACAATATACTACTCGGTACACTCCACAGATATGAAACTAAATAATATCTGTGGCAATAATGCTTCAAATGGCCTCAAATTTTCAGACAATGTTCCTACATTAGTGACAATCAAATGCTAGCTTTTTCAGGGTATGTTGCAAAACCTTGTCAGTTCACCTTTAAGTTAAAACTGCCATCAAGTTTGAAATTTTAATTTATCTCATTGAATATGAATAATGCTCCTTTGTAAATTTGATGCATATCATTCATATACAGAACCTCATGTTTGGCACCTATTCATTGATAATTACAACTTCCTATTTTCCTAATCTCCTAATATGATTTACTCCAAGTTGCTCTCAACTGACACTTGCATGCAATTGACATTCTCAACCTGAATTTGTTGTCTATAAGTTTCTATAAAAAAGAACTTAAAAAATTGCATTAGGGTTCTCATTTAGGCTCAGTATTGAATTTTAATTGACGTCTGGCACGTACTATAGCATATATATAATGTTTGTTGTCATTTTTAAACGCCCTGTCACGCATATATGCGACAAAATTGTAATCTCGTTTCTCATGACGTTGGTGTGTAAAGATACTAAAGGCATTTTTGACCGCCTAATAATTGCCTTCATCGAGCAACGAAAGAAAACTTGGCTAATTGATGGTTAGAATGATTAATCGGTGCTAAAAAGAGAAGTGTGGTGTGTGTATATATGTTGGGACTTGATCGATGAAGCGTTTATTTGAGCTGCAGAGGTCCCTGATCATGTGAACGTTGGCAAAATGGCTGTGTGCTTTTTCTTTTGGGGGGTGCGTGCAATGAAGGGAATTTCTGGGCTTTTTGTGAGTTTTGGCCTAGGTTTTTGTGCCGTCAATTGATTGCATTTACCGTCCATTCAGAGCCGTAACGCGAACCGCTCTCAGATATGCCGACCCTATAAATTTCCTAGACCCTCTCCTTAATGTCTATTTTTATCGGATTTCGGGAAAAACGGACGCAGGGCAATTGCACTACCACCACCACCACCAACCACCACCACCGACTTCAGCTTTTACCCCATTTTCCTCTTTTTTCCCCTCCCCAAACCTCAATCTTGATGATTTTTTCCTCTTTCCTTCCTCAAAAACGCATCACATCCCTCCCCCAAAAGAAGTGTATATTTTTCTTTTCCCTCTCTCCCTGACGTTAAATGTTTTCTTCCCTGTGAAAAATTAAAGTTTCTTTATGATGATCAGCTGTTGCGCACAAGATGAAACAAGTTTTCTTCGTCTGTCTCTGGCTCACCATATCTAACAAAAAAAAAATGAAGTGTATCGATGGCATTCTGAATGAAAAATGAAACCTCTGACTGAGTGGAAAATGGTTTGGTTTCAATTAAATTTTCATATTGGATTGTTCCGGTTTTCAGTTTGATTTCAGAATGTTACTTTCATGTGAATTGGTTGGATGGTTTTGAAAGCTTTGTTTCAGCTTGATTGGAAATCTGAAACTTTTATTAGACCACTTTGAATATCCAATTGCAGTTTTTTAAACTTTCATTCGAGTAAGTTTTTAGTTTTCCACTTTGATTCAAACTTATGTCTTTGCAATATTCCATCTTTTATTTGCTGTGTTTCAGTTCATGAATTTTCATTTTAATTGGTTTCTTTGAATGTTGCTTTCTAACATTAAAATTGTTCATATTAAATCCGCATTGGAATTATGTACGTTACAAGTATAGATGTATACATTTGGTTTGTTTGTTTTGTTTGTTTTGTTTGTTTGTTTGTTTGTTTTGTTTGTTTTGTTTTGTTTGTTTGTTTGTTTGTT
>JAQFZQ010002567.1:0-13405 GCA_034696005.1 Glomeris marginata | reverse complement strand
CCCGACCCCTAAAATGAGTCGACTCTTCTGTGTGTGAGTCATTTTCCGCACAATCTTTCATGGCGCTTACAGTAGCTCCTATGAGTTTGTAATATGTATTCAAAATGTTCGTAAGAGCAGGAGCTATAATTTCACAATACACTGCATATACCTACCTGTTTATAATACATGTTTCTACTTATGCGATGTTGACCTCTGATATATCAAGAATGAACCCACTTTGTTATTCAAATACAACTTGGGTGTATAAGCGTTAGTCGTCATATCAGATCAATTTTAGCATATGTATATGTTTGAAACAATCAAGACATTTTTCTGTTAATTCGTTTTTGATTTCTACTCAAGCGGTCCTTAATTTTGAAATGAGCCTCGTCTAAAATAAGCATGTAATTTGTCATGCACGGATGTCAACCCATTGGACTGCGCCCGGACATTTCAAAAATGATAGGCAAACATAAAAACATCTACTGTATACCTCCAGTTACACAGGATTAGGTGCAAGTTTGTGATGTCAGACCCATTTAAACCATTTCACTAAATTTGTAAGCGCTGTGTTGACAACATGCTGAATTTAATAAACAGATATGTGCGAGGCATGTACGAAAGTGGCATACCCAATTGTAAATATTCTGCTCCATTATACATTTAAAAATTTGTTTGTGAACCGTATTTTTCTACGCACCCAGATGGTGCACTTTATTTATACAGCTGGAATCAAGATGCAATAAATATACAACCAGTGCATATAGGCTACAAGACTTTCCTTTAGCTGTTTCTTATATGCAGAGATATTTATATTAATTTTTGTGATTCGGCAACTGGTTTATTTCCGGCCTATTTTCACGTTGAAGGGAAAGTAAAGTATGCTATGAAACGTATCTGGCGATATATTAATAGGCTGTCAAAATTATAATAATTTCTAAATATGAAATAATTTAGTAAGTAGCAAAATAGTTCTTTCGGAAAATAAGCATGTTGTTTTTTATGCAGTAGGGCGGATGAAAACATTATTTTGTTGATTTTCCACTGAAGATGCTTGCATCAGTTTTCAATTTGTATTATGTAAATTGTCATGTGCAGGACAGCAAACTGTCATAGTATTATGCACGGATCGCTATATAGTATGTATACTTAATACGGTCGTTAATTATCGACTTCTATTCGATAGTATAGTTGGTATTAATTACATAATAGCTGTTTAATTACCATTGAAACAATAGTGCAGCTTCATAAAAAAACTCTTATTATAATAATTATTAGAATCCCGCAAATCTGAAACTATATACATATTGTACATATGGGAAGACGTTGCGAATCACATAACATTCTTATGTCCACAGAGGTAAATTTTGGCACAATATCAGATAATCTTTGAATGTATGTAAAGTTAATTAACATGAACAGGTTTCGCATCTATCATATCTGCATTTACATACTCTAATTGGACATATAAATCATGCTGTATACAGAGAAAACTGTCAGAATGGAAATTCCACAATAAAATCCCTGAACCTGTGGGACGTGGAGGGAAAGCTGAATTGATTTCCTTCATACATATAGTCTGTTCACAGTTAACTTCAAAGTAAAATGGCATCGCCGTCTTCTTGGAAATTGTTGCATTGATTGATCCATCTACCAACAATTGAGAGTCCACATCCTTAATTTATAGTAGGCTACTCTCCAAGATTGTGGAGTAAATTCGACACCCATCAACCAATATGCAACAATTTCCAAGAAGTTGGCGATGCCATTTTACTTTAAAGTTAACTGTGAACAGACTATAATAACACTAACTTTGACACTGTGAGAACCGGAAAGGAAAAATTCCTGCCTGATCCAGGTTTTCATTTCCTGTTCAACCACTAGGATGTCAGAAGTCAGTTTGTGCTTAAACGCTGAAAATGTCAGCAATATTTCCACAATGTTCCCACAAGAGTGTATGGTTTCCTGTAGACGCTCATTAGTTTGGGAAGGAAATCGGCGATGTGACCCTTGCCCCATGTCAGTTCTTCTTTAAGGCCAAGTTTTTGAGTGGAATTAAGATTAATGTTACTGTAGCTTATTAATAATCAATATTTTGTTCGAGGTGTGTACGCAGGTCAGAGTATAATCTCAAGTGAAATGTGGATAATGAATATTTCATTGAGCAGTCAACAAGACAGATAGCAAAGCATTTTCATTTCAATTCATAAGTTTCCTGCATGGGGTGTTTATGGGCTTTCCCGTGTGGTGGAGCTGGGGTCAGAGCACGCCTTTTAGTGCTGCTATACGATGCTGCAACAAGTGCAGCCAATTTGTCATGGAAAAACCAAGGAATAAACACTTGAAATATAGGTAAGAACAGTATTTTTGAACATAGATTTGAAGAAAGATAAGATGGCAGCCATAAAAATTTATTTTATTGCATGCAATAAAGCGGCCGCACTAAAATGCTCAAAACTGTAGCGCCGCCACACGACACTTCTGGGAACTAGCGCTAGGAAACTTGCGAATACAGGTTTACATTCTTCCAGTGTGCTTTAGACATACATAGATTGCCGCATTTTTGCAGGCTGCGTGGTAAATTCCATTTCTTCCGCCTTATGATTTTCCAGAATTCATAAAGGTTTTTTATTTTCATTTTAAAGGTGAACTGGCACGGTTGCAACATCCAGAAACGTTTTCTGTCTATATATGATGACATAAATATTATTGGCGATAACGGAATTTTGCTCACAGTTGTTATAAATACTTTATAAATAGAGATGTGACGCTGTGGTGTCACAGAAGTACGCGATGTCATGGCGCTGGCATCATAATGTCCTGTGAAATTGTCAGAATTGAAATCATATTGGGCCAAAATTTCTATTTAGACATTTTTATAGCCGTTAAGAAATCTTAAAATATCCATTTAATATCGGAAGATTGATTTCAGAACGTTTTTTTAAATCTGGTGCCACGTCAACCAATTCAGCATGGTTTTATACCCAAAAAAACTGTTTCTCACATAAAATTTGGCAAGATGATGTATATGAATATTCAAGCAAGATGATGTTGAAAGTAACTCATTTTCATCAAAATGTTTTTGCAACGTTTTATTAGATTGCACTTGAATTTTCAGCACAATAAATCTGCACTGCTACCCACCTTATTTGCATTTCGCCTGCATGCATGCTTGTAAACAAGCATATATATAGTATGCTAACTGGTAATAAAAAAAAATATATGAACTAATTTTATGTTCGAAAGTTAGGGTAACTTATCGATAAACAAGTTGGAAATGCAATCAATATGGAAATGATCATTTCTCCAGGGAAATTTAAGTAACAAGCGTATCAGTAGACGACAGTGTACTGTATACATGCCGATCGAAAATAAAGTTTTATCAAATTGCCTTCATTTGCAGCCACAGTGTTATTTGCCAAAAGTCTATATAATTCGCATGACCTAATTACCACAACAAAATGGTCTCTTAATGTTGCATCAAGCCTCCTCTGCAATATATCACGCGCATGGCATCTGCGAAGCATGTTTTGATAGACTCTGTCCACCATACCTCCTGTGTTGTGGATTTGCAACTCTGAATCCGTGCTACAAGGTTCTCCTGTGAAGTGCCATAACACGGCCCTTACACCACAATGTCGTATTGTGGATTTCTTTAGTCAGTGAGGTCGTCATCATTAAAGTAGTTTCATGCAATCGGAGTGTTTATCAATGATGATCGGTGACAATTCTTTGACAAAAGCTCGGCCATCAGCTCAGACGATGGCAGTTTCAATGATTAATACCAGGCACAATAAGGCTCTATGTGCCATCAGTCATTTCCTTACAGAATAATTTTAAACCAGCTGCACGCACGCAACAAGACAGCATTTGAAACATTTTCAGTCACATTGTACGCTTACTGCGCTCATGCCGCATGTTAGTTGCATGTTATTATTGCATGCCTACATCAGGTTTAAAATATCTATACAGATATCTACAGCATAAGTATGTACCGATGGTGCAGGTAAAAATCGTAAAACATGCATAACGCATGCGGCATGCGGCATGCTTGCAGCAAGCGTGCAACATTGCCGAAAATGCTTAATTCATGCTATTCGCACAATGATTAAAGAAGAACTGTCAGAATTTTCGAACATACCCTAAAAATCTCAACAAATATACAAAACATGGTGAAAAAATTGTGGTGATGTCAAATTATAAAGCCTAGTACTCAGTTCATATTTTTCACTAGTGAAGAGCGAATATGGTGGGCCAACAGTGCCGACACACTCGATATATATTTCATTCATGTGAAGAGAAATGTAGAGGGTGAAAAATGTTTAGTGAACGTGGGTTGGCACTGTTGGCACATCATATTCGCTCTTCACTAGTGAAAAATGTGAACTGAGTACTAGGCTTAAATTGTTAAAAAGTTATTAGCAAGCTAAGCACAATTTGTAGCTCCGCCCCAAGCTCCATCCACGTATTCGTTAAAATTCAGTATGAAGTCCCAAACGTTAACTTAGTGCAAATGTTGCAGTGACAACTGTTGTCCAGAGGTCCAACTATACTTGTATTGCAATTTCATTGGAGTTTTCGTTCACCGCGACCCATGAACAGAGGGATTATTATGAACGTACTCGGCAGCGGGCGTTAGCTAAAATGTCGTATAAGTGAGTTTTAAGCCAATCAGATTAAAACGGGGCATTTATAGTCGTGTTTTTGAACTGCGAAATAAATGAAAACCATCCATCGCAAAAAATCCTGAAAATTCAGGGTCGATCTGCTTCAACTAATCTACAAATATCGAATTTGTGGAATTTTTAGACATTTCACATCAATTGACTGACAGTTCTCCTTTAACACAGCTCCATGCATGATACTCAGGGTTACTGTAAGATATGGAAACTTGGTTCCTATATAATATGAAGTGATTATGAAGAGATTTTGATCGGATGTCAAGTTTAGCCTTGGCAGTTCTCCTTCCTGCCAGTGTAATAAAGCGTTGTAATGCGTACATCACAACTCAATATAAACAGAGTAGGTGTAAATATTTAATGTTCTGGTTCGCCACCATCACTCGGGGAATTTGCAGATTGGTTGCATGGTCTTGCAAACTTTGCAACGGATGACTTCTCATTACTGTTTTCTGAAAGTCCTAACTTACAAGTAATTATGCTAGCATTTCTAATTTAGTTGCTGCCTTTGTCAAGGGATAGATAAAGACAGAAACAATGTGATGCAGAATAGCCGGGTCATTTTAGTTTGGTCACGATGCGCCACCTACTGACGAAAATTACCTACAAAGCACTACAAAAAGCATTAGTTTTCATCGATCATCTTTTGCAGAGTGAAATACATAAATATTTGGGTGGGCATGGTCGCTGTCACTGATTTGAAATTATGTCCCATATATTAACCTATTAATTTCATTTGAGAAAATAATCTGGTTCAGATTAATGTTGTTGTTTTTTTTTTAATTCATTAAAAATCTATCTTACCGAATTTCCAAACCTCTTCAGTGAAAAGCTCCTTAATTCCGTTAATCCCATTTCATTGTTAGGTTTATATTGACCCTAATGTGAATTCATTTGTTCAGACTGAATGTTCTTTTACAGTATAATAAAGCTAACACGTCTGTGCATACTATCTAACCTCATTTGCTTGACCATGACAGGTATGAGCAGCATTTCTTTATTGAGTAGTTTCCGCTCAAAGTTTGCTTCCAACCTAAAATTGTAAAGTATACTGAACTATTTCTTTGTCGATTAATTAGTTGATTGTTGCAGCGTTTTGTATAAAGCATCAATATTGGCCGGCATATAAGGTGTTTGCATGGTACTTACGGCCTTTCCATTTTAAAAAAATATTTCTTTAATGGGACAAAACATAATGTATATTAAAATGTAATGCGCCGTATGGATACATCTCGAAGCATTAATTGATCGTTAGAAAATATTGATTTCCTGTTTCAGAATTGGAGCAGCACCTATGCTATTGTACTAGTATATTGTTAAATTGTCATGGCTACAAGTCGATTATTGTAATTGGAATTACATACATGCGAATCAATTGCTAATGTTTACACATTATCTGTAATTGTACCCCAATAACTGTAAAACTTGTTTAATCTCCGCTATTTTAATGTGCATGCGCGAAAAATTTAACTTATTGATTGACTTTTTTTATTTCCCCAATAACGCGGTCAGCCAAACCTAGATGAACAGGAGTCATCATGAAGCATGTCACGTTTTTGATATTATTCTTCATTGAAGGCTGGGCGAACCACCTGGTCGAACTGAGATCAGAATTTGTGGGTTCCTAATTCCATTTGTATACCTAATCGCGTTAATGTGGCATTTTCGGCTTTCGTAACATTGCTCTCTATAGGCCTTGTTAATATCTATTGTGGAACTATATTCTTCTCTTCTTCTCTGAAATAGCACGCAGCACATTTCCGAGAATCGTTATAGTTGGTAACCATTAATTTGTATAACCTTTTGCAAACATTTGAAGTTGCACATAACGGAGTCCACTATTTTGTTTTGTACAAAACTTCAAATACGAAAATAATCATTTGCAAATTTTGAAGAAAATCCAACGGGAGGAATTCACCAAACGTAGTAATCCTATAGCCTATATACGGGGAAAAATCAATAATTTTCAGAACGGCCGTTTTTGATTATATAGGTGACTAAAATACATGAAACCTCTGTTTGGTCTGACTTTTGCAAAAAAAGTGCCCCATTTGACAGGTTTTCAGCAATTTTAGGAACAACCAATTGTCCTATCCCATTAAGCGCCTCCCACTGCCAATATCGTGGCCAAAGTGAGGAAAATGGAGGCCAAAGTGAGGCAAAAGCTGGAAACTGGTTGGCAGAAAACCCGTTTTCCCACATTTGACATCATTTCTGACGTCATTTCGAAAATTGTTTTAGCCAATTGCGGCTTACCTGGGAAAGGTCAATTGGTTGTGTTTGGCAGGTGGTCCTCTCACCCATGTTAAATCCTATGAAGTTCCACGGGACTGAGTGAAATCGGCCCTAACAGGCAGGCATGTTTTACTGTACTACTACATCATTTTACCGTTTACTTGTGGGGCTGAAGAATTATTGCTGGCAACTTAGGTTGCATGCAGACGTTGTTATATACAGACCTGTTGATCACAGACAGTTTCCTGCATGAAATTCTGCATCCTGCCATTTCAGGCAGATTATGTTTGCATGCTATTTGTGTGTATTATGATTTCTGTCAACCGTTTTCCTCATTATAGGGTGGTCAGATATCGGGAAATGCAGAGAAGTACTATAGCAATCGGCACGAGAGTTGACACTCCATGCGTTCAGGTTATGACATATGCTACTTTCTAAACAGGGTGCCCTTATGGTTGGCCCACCAGTCAACATATCGTACAGGTGGCACTCTGCTTAGCGAGTAGCATACGTCATAATCTGAACGCATGGAATGTCAACTCTCGCGACGATTGCTATACGTGCTCAAGCCAGTTTCTATATTGTGTACATGTCACAGAAAATCCTGAAAATTTAGTAGCTTCATTAAGAAAAACCTTTCAATTTGAAAATGAATTATCATAATGCCAGTATAGGAGTAGTTTCAGAAACAAGAAAATCAATATTGTAATTTATTAGATGCAGCTTTCATTTTAATAGATTTTGGTGAGAATTATTTATACTGTCATTTACAAGTTGACCATGTGAGCATTACGCATGCGAGAGGTAGAATGTAATATAAAAGCATGCTGTTTTGAAGATTGTTGTACACTTTATATTTGCATGACTTGACCAAATTTTCCCAAATCTCTGCGGTGGAGAAGCGCATTTAGATTCAAAACGTGATGCATGAGATATAGGCGACTTGAGTTTCTCACATAATTTAGTAAATCTTTGTGAATGCAAATTTCTTTGCGAGACTCCTATTGCTATTTAGTATAGGTATGTATTTCCATATTGTATATGAGGCTTCGTTCACTATTGCTTATACCTATACATAGAGCCTATAGTTTTCACGTGCTAGATCGCGAAACGCCAGACTTCAATCATGGTATCAATTATACGCATGAATTCCGAGGGTTAAGTAAGAGCTTTAAAACTCATGCATCCTGCAGAAGATTTACAGGACAGATTTCCAGTGTGACAAGTAGCTGTAGAGCAAGTGGACTGATAGGTTCCTCCAAATATCGCTTGATTGGACACTGATACTTTGAATAAAAGCCACCATGGGATTAATGTCATGCGCCATTGGCAAATTTTAAATTATGATTAAATAATTAAATGTATGCTTAACACAGCCTTCAATTTTAAATTCAAATAGAGTCAAATAGTTGCTTTTGATAGAGACAATGCGGTCACTTCACGATCTGAGGTGAATGGTGATATATGTATGTATAGGGTGTAGAATGTGCGCCGTGAAATTGGGATAAACTATGCAAATTAAGCTGTGATACCACGAGGTTTCCTGCATGTAGAGTGAGATTACAACGCATATCATAACAATTATGACCTGAGTGGAAATGGGCGTCTGACCAATTCTTAAAAAAGGTGTAACATCATGCATATGAATAGCCACGTATAGGAAATATATAATAGGGTCTTCATCAGAACCTCGGATCGAAGTGCGACTTTGTTGGTTAATAATGTTTGGTATGCTACTAACGATGTCTATTGGCCTACTACATGTACATAGCTGCCGTCACTTAGGAGCTTTGCATAAAAGGACTGTAAATTTGATTCATGCGCCATTACGCATCCAATAAAATTGAATTTATTAGTATGTAAATGGCTATAGTACATTATGGAGCTTCATTATGACATCAGAACTTAGTTTCTTTGAATTTCGATGGGATGGATAAAAGTATTTACTAAGTTTAATGCGGTTTTATTTGCAATTTACAAGAAAATATGCCGAAGTTTAAATAATGTCTATTCAGTTTATGCTGTCACATTTATATTTTCCAAGATCTTTCTCCATAAATTTCCATTTTGACTAAGCACATGTATGTGCATGTCCCACAGTCTTCACATATAGTTCCAATAACAATGGTTTGATATGCAATCTGCAACTACTTCAAAACACCGACCCTGCCTCTACTATGCAGGGTGAACCAAAAGTTCAGGAATGTCTAGAACTGCAAAAGCTTTAAAAGATCATGCAATATAATTACAAAACTGTTCCACATGACCAAATTTGTTATCTAGAGTGTTCGTAGAGAATGCTTTTCGATGCATGCATGAAATAGCAATGGCTTTTACAGCACACTGGCGTTGCGAGCAGTACAGTGAAGCCTACAAATGGTACAGCAGGTTTGTTTAATTGTCGTACGCATGCAGAATGGGGAAGCCAAATGTTTGCGATTCCATGCGTGTACTACTCGGAATTAAATTTAGAGACCGGATCGAGCTTCTAATTGTATTACGGTGTTATCCGTAATGCATTAATTCATGTACCAGTAAAAGTTTTATAATAGATACCCATTGTGCGACTTTTAATTAAATTTAAGCTTGAATGTTGGCATGTCAATGCACTGGTCCATGGCTATTGCGTTGTCCCAAATTTCTTTACAATCATACTTAAAATATTTGTATTGAGTTGCGCGTATACATTCCGTGGGAACTTGTATGCATTATTCATTCTCAGAGAGTCGTTTCTTGAATGTCCGGAGGTTTGACATGTAATTAAGATGAAATAGTTCAATTTGTATTTGCAGCTATAAATTAAAAATAAGTAATTGAATACAGGGGACTTCAGAAATTTTACATTCATTAATTAATTCATAAATAGCGTTTCATTAATATGACGTTTTATTTTATGCTGCACGGAGTGTTACAAAGGTGTTTCCTTATATGAGAAGGGACAATTTTTGATCAGTGACCCTTGGGGTGCCGTTACAGAGAGATTCCGCTGTATACAGTACAGTCAAGCAATTTTATAACGATTGCATTGGGTGAACATGGTTTTAGTCGTTATATAATGGCTGCTTTGGGAGCTAGAACTAAATTCTGGAGTGCCATAAATTTTATCGCTATAAAAACTTTTTGACTGTATCTGGCTATATTTGACAACGCTTGGAATAATTTGCTTCAACAACACATTTTAAATTGCAGTATCGCAATGAAAAGACCATGCGATTGTAAAACACACTGAAATTAACATTCTGTTAACAATATAGTCCCTACTGAACAATTTAAAACATGAATTTTATGGGTCACGTAGCTTCATTTCACGATAATATTTTGACAATACGCAGCTGCTTTACTGTATATACCTGCGCATATGTAGTATAGTGGGAAACGACGAGTGTTGCTTTGAATCGATAGAAGGCAAGCGACATAAAAATGTTAATTCACTAATATTATATATACAACTATGTAGATTATTGCATGGGTAGTCGTTCAAGACAATAATATAAATGGATAAAAATGTTGTATCTTTCCTTAGTGACAGCTCTGCGTAACATAAAATTGTGCAATGAAATGTTATTTAAACAACTAGGTAGGCATGTGGTTTGTAAATGGGCTTGACAACTCTATAAAATACACAAGGAAATGGCTAGGGAACATGTGTATGTATGCCTGTTGCACATACTAGCAAGAAATGCTGCAACACCGAATAAAATAATAGGTACGCATACTATCAAAGAAGCATTTTCAGCGTTTTTATTTATTCTACAAATATACATTGGCAAGTCATTTACTTGATTAATGCAAGTAACTAACGCTAATCTGCTTATTAAAAGCCAAACAAGTAATTCAATTTTGTGAGATTAACGTTTGAATGGCAATAGAAAATTTTTAATTTGCGATGGATATTTCAGAAGTATTCTATAATTGCAAGTCATGTTGCTGATTAATCTTATAAAACGATTAATATGTTCCATGCAAAACAATATAATAACTAAGTGTATATCCACAGTAGCAAACTGAGTAATATACTCACTACTGGTTGTCCCAAGAAAGAAAACATCACAAAGTACAGAATCGGCAATTGAAAATCATTTAATTCGTTTGATTAAAGGTGAACTGAAATGGTTTTTGACCTACCAATTTTCTTCAATAAACATAAAGATGAAGTAAAAAGAAAAAGTTTGTCACTTCCCGTTTCTTAATCCCACGAATATTGGCGGAGGAATGCTAAAAGAACGGAATATACGAAAGCGGGCGTGCTGTTCCGACCACGCCCCTACATAGCTTTTGATGCACGGAAGTTCCGCGAGTTCCTAAACCACGCCTCTTTCTGTATATATCACAAACTCAGACTTCTTTACATTTCTAGGCCAATATTCGTCGTATTGCGAAACGGGAAGTGACAAACAATTTCTTTTTACTTCATTTTTGTTTATTGAAGAAAATTGGTAGGTCAAAAACCCTTTCAGTTCACCTTTAACTTTGTACCGTCTTCTTTCTTGAGACAACCAGTAAAAGTGAGCATTTAAGCCGTGCTTTGTCCCATTTTTCTGAGTAATTCCTTCCAAAGATACCAATATAATTTATCTATTGCTTCTGCATTGCTTTTGTGTTTCTTGGATAATTGTGCCCTGCAAAGCAATTTTCAAATTAAGTTTGTGAATTGATCTGTTTCATATATGTATGTATGTTCAACCTTAATAAACATAATATATATGCACAAACTTTGAAGGTCTTACCAGCATCAAATATTACTCTAATAAATAAATTCCTGCAGATTTTCTCTGAAATGGGGTATGAATTCCCCTGAAAGCATGCGTGACCCCTTTACACTCACGTATTTTAATAAATTACTTTTGCGCATTACTTTTGCCAGCCGCATTTTTCATCATATTACACATGACATGACATTTGGATTAGGTCATCAACGTTGGGATCTTCCTTTATCAAGTACTATATATTCTGTGCCTTGCATGTTAAACCCCGTACTGTGTCTATAAGGCTATGTATATTATGAAGAGCTTATATTTGAGCCCCGAAGTAATAACGTACACGTCATTGTCATACGTTTCTGTAATATTTTCACATTGACGAAAGTTAATCAATGTTTTCTCTGATCAGACTGTCACTCAGTCTTCGAAACATTACTCAAACTTGCCCTCAAGGCACTAATACTCAACTCCAAGATTTAATGAATTATTATTTTTATTATACAATATACAAAGAAATATACAAGTTGAATAAAAAGTCTGTATCTTTCGCATGATATGTAGGGTATCAAAAATGTAATACTGAGGACAAATAGGAAAACAGACGTGCCCTTTCAAATGGTGCCAAAATTGTCAAACCTTGACCCTTGTTTCAAGGTCACCGTGCTTTAACTTTTCAACCGTGCAAGATGGGCACAATTTTATTTTGAATTAGGCGCTTGAAGAGCGCATCCGATTTATAGTTGATACTAATAATTCTTTTCAGAAATTTACAGTGAATTTCAGTCCAATCTTGCAGCAAATGGCCTGCTGCAGCTGTGTGGCGGTGATGCTCCCTCCCGTTATTAGAGTGAAAGTAGACTCGCCGTAACCCGAAGAACATGTGCACCCACGAGTCTACTTTCATCCTAAGGGGAGGGAGCATCAGCCATTTGCTGCAAGATTGGACTGAAACTCACTGTAGAAATAATGAATGTTGTGCGCTGCAGTGAAGTGAATCCTCGTTTACATAAGGGTTGTATGAAGTGTACTGCTTGGTTTGTATTAAAATAAACCTTCTAATTGTGGTTGCAAACTGCCCAATGTGCTAACCCTCGGCAAAAGAGGTGTCGCTTCACTGTAGCTCATAATTTTTGTCATCTTACAGCCCCAAATTACAAATGTTTGTATAAATGCACCAATCATGCACAGTTCAAAAGTTTTAACACGGGTGGCCTTTAAATAAGGGCCAAAATAACTTTTGCTTTCAATGGTTGTCACCGGTATTAAATTTATGAGCATGTTCTGAAATTTGTGACGGAGATGTAATTAATCTAAAGTACTTCGAGTCAATTATTAGCTTTGCAGAACAATATTTCCAACTTACAGAACTTCTAAAAATTATTATGTCAAATGAGCATTTGTTAAGGCTGGGCTGCTTTGGTGTTGTAATTCGTTTAGTTTCCATCCAGATGGCGCTGAACGGCAATCGTTGGCGTGGAAGTCCACGCCCATTGGGCGTGGTAGGGGGTGGTTGGCCGCAAATGTTCGAGCTCTAAGGGGACGTCCAGATATTATGTAGAAAACAAATGGGTACTAAATTTAATGTATAATTCGACACAGGTGACGTCATAAAAAACAAATGGCGATAAGTTTTGACAATCATAGCCAATTGAGTTGATCGGGCCTATTTCAAATGCAATCAGTGTGTCCACTCTGTACATCTGGGCCCTTTGGACTATTAGGACCATTGTAAACTATTAGGACCATTGTAAACTATTAGGACCATTGTAAACTATTAGGACCATTGTAAACTATTAGGACCATTGTAAA
>JAQFZQ010002566.1:0-13409 GCA_034696005.1 Glomeris marginata | reverse complement strand
ATGCCCATTGAAGAAATAACGTTTCACTGCCCAATGTGAAAAGTGGGCTTCGGCGGCAAACGCAGGCTGCTTTCTTGTTAAACTACTTTTTACGACTGAGGAGGATTGACGCACACATTTCCCACCCACTGCAATCCTTTGGGACCATCCCCGCCCCTCCACTACCACCCCTCGCTTCACCACGCCCCATTCAAAAAAGATAGTTTCCATGCCTCACCCTGTACATCATATGAACAAAGATAGATGGAACCATGGTGATGTGGTTATCGAATAGGGAATAATGTCCGATCGAACGGAGTGTTCCAAATTTGAGTGCGACCTTTCTTTCAAGGTCATTGGTGTTTTAACTTTTCAACCATTCAAGACGGCACAATTTCGAATCAGGTGCTGGAAGAGCGCATCCCATTTAATTAATAAAAATTATTTCTAGACTGATTATGCACAGACAACTATTCAGAGTGTAGTGAAACTGTTGCCAATATAAGAGAAATGTCTGGAAAGACTCGTTTCTTAGGTTGAATACTGCTCAGACACGAGGGTTCCACTTATTTTCTCTCTTGGTCACAGGTAGAACATAGCATCCTCCTTCAAGCAAATTACATATGAAGTCAACTATATACGTAGGATATATAGTGTACCATAAAATTAATTTGGTGGAAAAACTATACGACTTTCCGTTGTCATCAAGGCGAAGGATGGTTTGACATTCTATAGTAATATCTGAGCATATGGTGCAATTTCTTTCCCCGCGAGTGCCCTAGAACTGAAATCCAAAGTTGATGACCGATATGAAAACCGGGGTTAGCTAAGGTGGTGTGACGCAATTGCCCTTCCAGCAGCTGACGCTAATTGATAGTGGGATGTGTAGTCCAGTCTACTGCAGAAATAAACCATTAATGGCAGAGTTGACATTTCAGCTTCGAAGGTTAATTAGCAAGGGTTGTTCAGTCATCGCCACAACAATTCATCAATATTTGGATTAGTTGCGCCTTGCCCAACAAAATAAAAGGACCTATCATTCATTGTTGCTATATACAGAGAAATTATATTCAAACACTAACAATGTTTATTAAGCAATGTTAGAAAGTCAACATTGATGCAATCTTTAGGACCGTATACTGCCAACTTGAAAGCTGTAGATCTCCGAGATATAGTCTAATTAAGTCTTATTTTCCAACTAATTCTCTACAATTTTCTACTAAATAACACCACAAACAAATTTGTTTGGAATTTGATTGCACTTCGTTTCTATGGGTTTACTAAACAGAATTGCCTATACCAGTGGCACTCATAAAAAGCAATTGTAATACAAAGTTGGCACATTTCTTGTCTAATATAAATGCATGAAGGAATTAGATATTTGGAAGTCTGTCTTATATTGAAACATTTTATCAATGGGATATTCCGTTATTCGACATAATTTTTAAATCTTTGCTGCACCAAATCTTTGCTGAACCAAAAGCAATGGTTATCATGCATGAGCCATACAAAAACGTTGGTTCAGAAAATGTAGGCCTACCATGATGCTTGAGAGAATTTTAAAGAATCACAATCCCCTATTCGGGCTTCTAATACTGCACATGAGCAATATAACACTTTGTGCCCTGTGGTGGTACCAAATGGAATTGTAATTTAGGCACTGTGTTTGAGCAATGTTCAAGCAATATCCTCCTGCATCTTGCAAACAAAATTTGCAGAATTTAATGCAACATAACAGAAAAATAGAAAACCTGCTCCAAATGTGCAAATAATATTTTGATATCATTAAAATGAGAGTTCGCATTCATGCTGCCAATATAGGGTGCACCAACGCTTTGCATGTGCACATCTGTTCATTCTTTATGGCAAATTCTTTTAAACCAAATTTATTTAACTCTGCTCTCCACGCAGGTTAAGTTCTGCAATAGTACGATTGAGAACGATTATTTCTTTTAAACTATGAAGCCACTAAAGCAATGGGCACGTGAGTTCAGACTTCTCGAACTGCTCACTTGGACACAACTCCCAACATTTTCACTTCGCGATCTATGCATGAGCACTGGTTCGGGAAAATCCTCTAGGGTAGTTTTTCAGAGATTTACCATATTATAAATATAGATTAAAAGAAGCAATACATAGGATGATGGCCAACAATGGGCGTGAGCATGATATCATGATCTAGAATACGGTTGGGATTGATATTCTGATTGTGGCTCCTGTTGAATTATGGCTCATTTGTCTCAGCTTTGTCGAGTGCACGTAAAGGCGTTGGAGAGGACAAAACTCGTACGAAGAATAATACTATATCGATCAATATGGTTGAAAGATATTAAAACACCGTAATTTAGTTCAAACTTTCCATTTCATCAATCGGGCATGCCAAATTCCATACTGCTGCAATTATACGAATGCTACACCCCGGGCGCATTAAAATCTCATAAAATGCGACAGTCAATGGAGCACAAGGAATTGAGGCAAGTTTGATGATTTCTGCACGAGGGAGAGATATGGCATCAGATCTCTTGAGGCATGAAATTAACTTGACGAGGAGTTGCACACACAGTGCGACTCACATTTGCCTTTCGAGACATATTTGCCAAATTCAGTTAAAGTTATATCAAAATATCGACGTAGTATTCTAGCGGAATTGGAGCACTTGGCGCGCCATGTGGCGATCTCGCCAGTCATTTCCATGCAAACTAAAACGTGGTGCACGACAGGGTTGCCTACAAGACTTATGATATAAAAAAAGATACTTTCCTCGAGAAATGTGCAAAACCCATGCCGAAAACGACACGTGTCGCTGTGAAAATGAAACTGCGGAGACCCATGCGTTACGTCCAGTTCCAGATTCCAAGCAAAAACCATTCATTTTCCCACTTTCAAAATGGACGAGACAACCCCAAGTGCAAGTATACATATATACAGTGCGTTTCTAAACTCGGTGCCAAAATTTAAGGGAAATGGGATCAGATGAAAGTCTTTGTCGCGCCATCCTCTCCAACGATTCCCAAGGGCTCTACAAAATATCGAAGTTTCGACTAAAACGCCTGCATAGTTATGCACTGTAGGGGCCACCAGAGTTGGGACTCGTAGCTCCACCCTTAAAGGGTGCAAAAATGGACTAGGTCCAAATAAAGGGGTGTTTTAATTTAAAGCCCGCACCTGCAGCTTCCTAACACAGAACAGGTATGGGCATTAAATTCACACACCCCTTTATTTGGACCTAGTCCATTTTTGCACCCTTTCAGGGTGGAGCTATGTACGAACAACATCGACACGACAGGAAAAGCCGATTTCAGGGGTTGCTTTTGAGTTCCTTCTAAATTTTGGCACCGAGTTGTATGTTGCCGTACGAGCTGAAATTTGACAGAGTCGATGCCGATAATTTTGTAACCTAATCTAACCTAACATGGCTTTATATTCTAATCTATCCAAATCCAATTTATTGATTAATATTAGTGATGTTAAGCGCTTGCAATGGTGGTATAAAAGTATCGGCATCGACTCCACGTGTATCAAGTTTCAGCACCGACGGATAACATTTTCGTACTATGCATCGACAATCCGAAAATGCTCATTAACATTAAATACATATTATACAGCTTCAAATTCAATAGTAAAGTATGCTACAAATGTAGGTATAAAATATTGACCAAAATCACGCCTGACTTCAACGCTCTCTAAAACAGCATATTGTACTGCAATGCCAATTCGCCCAAGCGAGATGCTAACATTTCCATTTAGAGCGAAAATTTTGAAATTAAGGGCAGTTTATAATTTATTGTCAATGAGCAATGCGTGCGTTTGCAGATTATTTTCCGTTAATTAAATTGTTGACGCCATTTGCACGAATTATGAAGCCGTTGATACCGACATTATACTTTAAATATCGACCATTAAAACGGCACCGAAAGCTCATAAACGCATTAGTTACGGCAAATGCATTAGTTGATTAATAATTAAACCGCGTTAATAACGACATAAACCAAAAGTACTTCAAGGAGCACAAATTAAAAATTGCCAAGAACAATATTGTGTGCGCGTCTATATAGTACCGTAGTCTATATGCTGTGTCTCTTTTACCTGAGACTGGAGTATATAGAGAAATAAGCATGTATACTATACAGTATATATGCATGTCAAATATGTCAAATATAATCAAGGTTACATCTCGTTCACGTAAACATTTCATATGTATATAAGGGCGTTTTCCAACTAAAATGATGGCCGTTATCCTCCAGAAACTCATTATGCTTGTCGCTCCAGATCTGCATGGTGCACCTAATATAATTATGTTCTTCAAGTATACATTGCTTCAAATGATAATCTCCCTTAACTAATATTAATTAATTATATTATTAGTCCCAGCAGTTTCACTTCTACTGTACAATTGTGGTGCACGTGCTGCTGAATAGCAAAATGCGAAAATATTTGTGAGTTGAGGTGTACCCTACATATAGGAGCATTGATTTTCAGATTTGTGTCATTTCATGGTTAGTGCACGTTTCCAAAATTTATGTTAGACCTTGTTATTACTGTATACTACTTAATTTAGAAGTTATGAGGGATTCGGATATTTGGAAAAAATTTGAAGTTTATCCAGTAACTATATAAGACATAAAAATCATCGCAACGCAATAATGCAGCAATAACATTTCACGATGAAATGAACTTATAACGGATGAATGGACACAAAGATGGACATCCAAGAGGGCGCTTGCGAACGTATTGCCTCTCCGAAGTATAAAAACGAGCGGGAAAAGTGAAGTGTCTGTATAACTGTTGTCGGCCATCCTCCAAATCTAGCGAGCTCTTTTACTTGAAACTCTGCGACAGCGAATGAGTATATGGGACAAGAAAATTGCGTTTTCATCGTCCACAATCCATTGGAAAACAACAGATTCATCTTCAACACCACCCAGGAAATTGGACTGCGGCCGTTGAGTGACGCGTAAACTGAAAGTTAGGCTCCTGGTCAATCAATCGTGAACAGGTTAAGACTCCAACATGGACCACATATCTTTTCAAAGGTTTTCTCAGGCGAAGCTATTGGATTTTGAGATGATTTTGCACAAAGGCAGTGCCACCTTCGGTTTTCAATTTCAAATAAGACGTTCCTACATTTCTTTTCAGAGATCCTAACTATGGTAGTTCTTTCACGGTATATACTTTGCATGCTAAACCACTCGCCTGACTCATCACTTCATCGGTGTTTCGGCGTAAACAAGGAAAACTTTTAGCCAACCAGAAGAAACGAACATATTTGGTACCTAGCTGGAAATAAATGCTAAAATTCATTAAGCGATTTATATCAATATGTACTTTAAAATTACTTTGTATTATGAACCACAAATTTGTTCTTCAAATGCTTTTGTGCAACCATGAATTGCAAATGAAATTCATATTTTGTTGTTTCAAATACATATTTGATTGATGAAATATCGACTTGGCATCTCTTTAAATGGGAACACAATTTGTCAAGCAATTTCCGAAGAGTATTATAAAAAAAATCAATTTTGGCACCCAAGTTTATTTAGATCTTTTCGATTCCAAGGATGACAATTTATCACACCATCATTTCGAATTGCATGAACTGATCCTACTTTGGCTGAAACATTGCTTTTAAACACAGATTCATGAAGTAGTTCTCCTAAGATTACATTTAAATATTTACTGATATAGTATTTCGGATGCTGGATCACACATCTTCATTGCCTAAAATCCTGGAACAGTATTTCACTGCTAAGTCAAATAAAAGATGCACCAGATCCTCTCTCTTTCAACACATTCTCAGACCGAACACTGAACGGATATCTATCAAATGTCTCATCAACACGCATTGGATTTTCTAACTAGTATGCAGCATCCAATTCACCGTCACATCCCACTTTCTCGTATACCCTGCTTTCCCATTTCAATCAATCTTCTGCATCCTGTCCAGGACAGACAGAGCCTTTAGATTAGGAAATTTTGCATACTGGTTGCACACTTTACACCTGGCATAAATTCAAGGCGAACGACCTATCTTAATATTTACATATTTTGGCAAACAAATGTCTACAGCTATTTGATTATTCTCACTCGGAATATAATTCACTCGAGATATAATGCAAGCATAACATGAAATAAAACATAAAACAAATATTGGGATGAATATTCAATTAGAAGTTCATGCGACATGGTATATATCATGTATATTTATCATCAGGTCATTCCATTTGCGCTGTTGCTTATATTAAGGTAGGATTCTTATATACGAGATTAGTGAATTTGAATTTGGTCACATGGTGGGATGCTATCTACATTGCATAGTAGGTGCAGAGAAATCTCGGAAAATCCATACGCAGCGTCGTGCTGCAAAAGTCTGAACCGTTCGACCTCGCGAACTCGGATGAAAATCGTATCAGAAACTGCATGGCAATATTATATTCAACAGGATGTCTATTGGAACGTCTGAATCAGATGCAGCCAACTGCGAAGTGCAGTCCGTTCCTTGCATTTGTTTTTTTAACTCCCAGTTTCTCAGTTACAAGTTTCTCAATTTATAAGTTGAATATTTCTTGATGCTGAAAATACGTTGTGATTAAAAAAAAAACTGGTGGCGAGCATTTTAAACAACATGCAGATAGTCACGTTGTGGATTTTCTCACATATACATATAAGGGGTATTAATATACCAGCAGATAAAGCTAACATTACCCATACTTATTTCGAAAGACCCACGTATACCATATATTTGGTTTCCAAATTATTTTTTTTTGCATAATAATTGTTTGGTGCATCCATTCATATTGTAATTTCTGATAACGAGGATACTACTTTCAGCTACCTCGTATATATTTGATGAGATTCAAGAGAGCGTATATCATTATAAAAAATTCATCGTTCCCGAAAAATATGCATCATAATAATCAGCAAGCCATTTTATCCTCCAACAATGACAAGCTGTACGCAAGAAAGTTTCGAGCCAGCTGAAAGGCGGCACACGTTTAAGCATAAATTGGACATCGGGGGAATTTTTTTCCTCGTAAAGCAAATAAGTAAATAAGGGTAAAAAGGATATTACCGACAAAATATGGGCTTTAGATACTCCTAATGCGAGTGGGATATATGACATCATTAAGATAACTGTATACAATTTCGTCAAATTTCTGCGTCAATCGTATATACCACATGATTTCTTTGATCCAAACCCATTGCTATACCACTGCTATATTTATCCTTTATGAAAACGGTTTTACCACAATCCCAACAAAACGGAATTGCATGTAATATATATCTCTCTATCTATACCTGTGATTATTTCAATGCCGTCTTCCAAGAGAAGGAAAGTCTGCACTGCTCCGTCATACAAATACAGAAATCACGTGTATTATTTGAATTGGTTACATATGCTGATTGCATAATTTATTGCAACGAAACAAGCAAAAATTTACTCATTTATGCTAGTTATAGTGCGATTGTACCCTTGGGTCATATGCACATATGATGGAACAACTAATCTATAAATAGCTCCTCTAAACGCCACCATTAATTTACTTGACAAAATATGAAAATACTCAAGGGAGCTCATGATATTGTAAAATTTGGCAAAATATTTACAATGGCTACGAACGTTGCATTTTGTAAAAGTAATATAGTATAGGAAGCAGGAGCAGCATATTACATTGGACTTATTACAAAGATTGAAATTTATGAATTTAGAACAATGTTATTTTGTTCCTTTTGAAGATTGTGATGCTGGCTACAAATTACACGTGTGCAAAAGTTGTACAAAAATGCGTTTAAAAGTATATAACTATGCATATATACTATACTGTTATAATGAAAAAAAAGCTAGCACAAACTCAGAGTAGCAGCTTTATTTTCATTGTAGGGGAGATATTCGATCCGAACTGCTCTTCCAAGCGGTTTATTAGTAAAGCCACGACTCTGACATAACCTCACAAGCAATTCCACATTTTTTTGAAATGGCCCGAGTGTTGGAACAAATTGATTTTGATGTGCGTGTAGGTTTTCGTGAGAAAATATGGCAACAAGCGGATAAAAATGCGTTTTGCTATATTGTGTATCCATGATGCAGACCCGAAAATCGATGATCCCAAACGAACGTCTTCCGGCAGTGTGCGCACTTTCCTTCGAGAGGGACACTTTAATAAACCGCTTCCGCAATCAATAATTCAATATTGTTCGGCTTTATTCCATTATACAGGGTGCGATGAGGACGACCCATGATCACTGACCAACAATTGCAGTGTTGCAAATCTGACCAAAAGACCATAAATGGAGAGAAAAGATGATTAAAGGGCCGAGTGGTAGTCGGATACCATCGAGATCATCCTGACACTAATTGCAGTGTAATAGAAACTCAATTCCTATAATACATATGAGCTATGGGACAAGAATATGGCGGTAGTTTGGACTTGCTATGTTCGCAATTTGCCGCAAACTTGGCCCCAATCCAATCAAATGCAATAAGATCCAAACAGAGAAGACGATATATAGTAGTATAGTAATAAGTTTATATTACGTACGTATTAATTTCAAATCACACACAACTATATATACTACATAAAATGCACATGCGCCTAATAATCATTGTGAAAATTTCACATTTAAAGATATACTAGTATGTTATGCAATGTTGCGTAACAGTGTCAAAACTCAACAGGCATAATTTAAGTTTACAAACTTTCCACTGAAGGTTGGTTAAGTTAGATAAATCATTCAGCTTGTTGAATAAAAATTGAGCACGTGCTCCAAATGAGACGAGTACATTGGAGTCTGAACTGTGACCTGAAGTAGTAGCTAGAAATTTTAGACTGAAGTTTAAATATGCAACATTTTATTCAAATATTTTTAAGAACACGCTCGAACCTTGACCTTCAATTACGAGTACACCGAGCTACAGAGTAACCTTTGGAACAATTGCTTATTTTTATTCAACACGATTTTCTAGTGGTCAGTTTTTGCCTAATAAATCAACTATTTATTCTAAGCAATTGCAAAACCAAAATGAAAAATCACATGCACATCAAATGCTAAATTTAACTTAATATTGTAAAATCATTTGGCAATATAATTGACTATTCAGTCAATGCACAGCAGATGAAACAAATTTATTAATTAAATTTGCTTATTTTGAAATCCATCATATGTCATGCATGCACCAACTTGGATATAAAATTGCATGTTATCATAACCGATATCATACAAATATTAATAATTTCAAAGTGTATTACATTTCATATATAGGCTTCCAAGGATGCCAGATAAACAACAAGATTACATTCCATTTGCTTTTGCAATACTAATCCAAACGTTCTATTGCATTATTGTGCATGATCTGCGTTGAAGTTTCTGTCGTCTCACACCTAAAAAGCACTCTGTGTCGTAACCTAAGTCTTAATTCACAACTACCCAACCTTACTGCCAGCACTATCCTCCTCTCCATTTAGGAGAGATCTCTCCAGAGAACATTTCTGAGGTAAGACCCAGCAAAACGGATCTCAATACATCGAGAACATCGATTAAATAAATACCGAGAAACGTTAGAAGATTCTTTCGGAATCAATACGTTTTTGCTCGGCGTTATCTATTGTATTACGAATCGATAATCTGATACCCAACGTCAAAATGCTCTTCCCAAAATTCTTCTACCAATAATGTGAATCACGTGAGAAATCTATTGTCTGGGGTCTCGGTGTTCTCACCAAATAAAACTTTGTTACACCGATGAAAAAGGTTAAGTACGTGCAATCTTTTTCTTACAATTTACACGTTTAACTCTGGCACATTCACAGACATTTGGCATCCATGCGGATTTTCTTGATCCCACAGATCACACCAACATGGCTTCCATTTGAAAATCCCATTTAAATTCTATTACATTCATATTCTTATGAAATACAACAACTGCTATATATAATTAAGCTGCAGCACATAGCTAATTTTCGCTTAGAAATAATTTACCTTGATCTCAATTAACAACACCCGATTGTCAGAGGCAAAAGATGGATCAAATGGTGCATCATAGCACGTTTTAATCATTTAGGAACACCCTGTACATGTTCATGAAGGGCGAATTCGCTATACTATGTGCATTACAGTGCGTATATATGTAATACAGGCGTACTTTTGTGATGGTACAATACGTAATTAATGAACGGCCCTAACTTGATAGGGAACATCCACGAAGTACGTCAAATATTTGGCAAGAGTTTGTCCCCCACCATGTGGATTACCCTCATTAAAATTTGCGACATGCCGCATTTTGCCACAGCAAGATGCCCACCATCCCTCCCCTCAGAAAGTGACATATACTGTACATAAATGATCCTAAATGAGAATGGAACATCTATTATGTATCATT
Organism: Glomeris marginata; assembly: GCA_034696005.1. NCBI lineage: Eukaryota > Metazoa > Arthropoda > Diplopoda > Glomerida > Glomeridae > Glomeris > Glomeris marginata. The sequence goes on along the minus strand of JAQFZQ010002566.1, from coordinate 3,055 downwards.
AGATAATCTAGAATGTGGGGAAAATTAATGAATTCATTTATAGGAGAAGACAAAAACGTGTTTCACATTTGGGAATGTATGTATAGCATTTTGTCTATATGTTCCACCAAGATTTCACATTGCTTTTGAAGCATATTTAGAAGAAAAAACGCCAAAAACGCACAATTTGCTTAACGGCAGCGATATTCTTACGATGGATTTCTGCAGTTCGATAATCCACATAATTAAAACAAAGAACAAATATCGGAATACACTTACTTGATTATACCATTGGTCCTAATTAACTGCGGATGCCAGCAGCTCACTTGCATCCGATCAGCAGCAGGTCCGAAGAGGTTATGATACATGCAATCAGTAACAAGGCGTAACAAGGTATTGCTGCGATAGAACAAAGGAAAACCTTGAACATGCTTGAACCAATCAAAAAAAGGTTACTATTGCCAAGTTCTAAATTTAGAATTGCGTCAACACATTCGGTGAAAGTTCACATTCAGGTGCAGTCAGCCTCACATAAATTAAATTAGTTATCCAATTGCACAGCGTCGTCATTAGACAGCTTTCTTGAATTAAATAAATATCAGAAATTTACTTTCTGCACGTGTGGATTTGTATATTTTTGCATGAACAGCAATACAGGCGTTATTTCATTTTAAAACATGAGAGTGATTTCATCATAAATGAAGCAAGATAGCAATTACAACTTGAACTGAACTACATTAAGAAATATTTAGCTGCTTCGATTAATAAATAATTCAACAGATTTTAATAACAAACAAAAATTAGAAGAAAGTTAACTAGGTGCAAACTTTCTGGCTTTATGCCTTTATTTATACTTTGTTTCTAACTAGCATTTGGAATTCGAGATAAAAAATATAAAAAAATTCCACTTACCGGAAATATTCGAATCAAAGGTTGCAATTTCACACAGCTGAACTTTGGGGCTGTACACTGCCAAGCCAATTTCTTGAACTTCTTGAAAAGTATGCAAAACATGCAAAACATAAATAATAAATAATAAAGGTAGCAAATTGAGGATGAAAAGGAACAAGATTGAAAAACCTTACTTTCGGGTACTTTAGGGTATAACCAGGTATAACTCAACAAAAACGAAGAAAGAAACAGAATCCAGGATGGTAAAAATTTCTGGAAATCAAATAATCAGCAAATCAGTACATGCATGTACAAATATAGTAAATCAAATGACTCAATTGTATCGTATATAATAAAATTTATTAAATCAAACAATGTTGGTATTTGTGATGCACATATTTTCTTTGGTCAGGCAAAACAACTCTATATAATTTGCAACATTCAAATATTTGTCGCCATATTTCATCGGATAGTAAAAACATTTCCTAAACCCTAATTGCACATCCCCCAGTATGATCTTCAGATAGAGTGCGCTGTTGCTTGGAAATGACATTGTTCCTGAAATTGGGTATAAACATGTACCGTATTACAATAAATAATTATGTAATTCGATATTATTTAATAGTTCAAATTTCTTGTTTTCGCTATAATGTATAACATGGGGCCTAATAATACATCTGTAACAAACTTTATCTTAAAAGTTGTGTCATTCAAGTCAAAACAAGAAAACACATCAAAACTATAAGGATTCTTTACACTTCATTAAAAATTATATTGCGCATTTTTTATTATAAATTTGGCTCACATTGACTAAAATCATTTTGGAATTTTTCACAGCTACATAGGTTGGATGGAAATTAGTTTGCATGCACAATAGTAAGTAAAAATCCTCGTTTGCAATTTACTATTTTCTGGTGTAAATTAGTCTACTACATAAAACATCATTAGAGGCAAAATGAGGTTCCGAAGCTAAAACCTGGGAAATGGATGGTCTCAGCTTTATGGCCGTCTGACCAAGCATTTTCGATAGACCAGGATAGACCCAGGATTAGCGCCAATGAATGATAAAATGGATCACGACTGTTTTTTAATATCTATGGAAGTGGCCCATTTCATTATTTAATGGGTATGAGCTAGTATAAATTAGCAGCCACAATGGATCATTTCTAGAAGGATTGCAAGTTATCATAGCACGTTAGACTTACATAAATAATGGAAAATTGAAGAAAACTTCAGAAATGTAGTTATTAGACATGCAGGCATGTTTCAAATCCCAAATGCAAATTTTAATACAAACTAATTTTGTGATATATGGCAATCATAAATCATTTTGATTTCGCTGATGATTATTAATCAATTACAGTTTCGAGCTGCTAAAGTTGTATTTTCTATTACACATTGAACGCATGTAAAATAGAAACAATAAGATTTGAACTTACGGGTTGGAAAGCGATGATTGTCGCCCTAAGATTCGAGTGCGACTAGTGTAAGGATATATCCCCTCCTTTTCTGTAAACAAAAATGAAAAGAAACCATTGAAATCGTTAGAGAAAATGGCAAATACAATATAATAATCTTGCAATTACTGTACATTCTCTTAACATAAACCACCTGCATGAAAGCCATGTGTGGTTATGAAAACATTATATCTTATATAAATTTTACATAATTAGGTTAAGGACCGCAAAGGAAGTCGATGTGACAGTTGAGACTCTAGTTGCAAATTAGCAAGAAAGTGGGCTCTGCGAAATGTCCTTCTATAGCGAAGCTTTGAATTGTGTGTCAACCGCTCAGGCTAACTGCAATCAACTTGGCACTATATTGGTCCAGACGCCCGAGAAAACTCGTAAAGAGCAGCATAAAACCTTGTCAAACTGTTATTGAACATGAATGTCGACATAAAAACTTCAGCAATACAACTAGTATACTAACTTCTCGCAGCAAAGAAATTTGAAAGTACTATTAAAATAAACAAGAAAATTAATGCAAGCTACAATATTTATTTTGGCATAGGGTATATTATATATTTTCTTTAAAAAGTCTATATATATACTATAGGGAAATGTCGGCATTCTCTTTTGTTGGCAACGATTTATTGATCGCCATACACCCCATCAGAAAAAACATGTACATTCCTGCAGGAATTTGTCAAACCGAAATAGTCCTGCAGGAAAGTGGGAAATCT
>JAQFZQ010002565.1:0-13411 GCA_034696005.1 Glomeris marginata | reverse complement strand
GGGAACGAGAAATAGCGAGTATTTAAAAAGTTGTGCATGTTTTGTCAGATTCGATTTTCATCTTTTAGTTATAAGGAAAAATTACTGAAACCAACAAGAAAAATGGTGCAAAGCGCCCCTACCCATGGGTGTAACGCACCACTCGAAAATACTAGCCAAAATGCATAAATACTTCATATTCAAATCGCCAATTCGGAGCGTATCAATAGATAGAAAAGAAAATAAGTAAAAATCCTCTTACAGAGAGATTGCTCTAATATTGAAGGCTACTACAATGGGGGCCAACTAGTTAATATAGTAACTATTGAAAAGTGTGAATTGTTTGCAGATTGTGGCCAAGATGACCTCACCCAGCAACAGACAGTGATACTGATTCTTCGAGATATACCTTAGGAAAAGTTAAATATTGCTAATTATCGAACTACATACAGGGAATTCGATATGATCTATCTTAGATATTGCTACAAAGCGTATATTTATATAAAATGGTGTGTTCGATAAGTCACAAAAATTCGTGGAAAATAGGTTTGGGAACCTTGGAATGTCTTTATCTTGTTTTTCTAGATGATACTGAATTCAAGATAACTTAGCAAAGGAAAGTATAAAAGAGGAACAATTAGTTAGTACAGCAGTAGAAACCTCAAAACTCCTTCAACGCCCATCCCTTTTAGATATAGTTAGAATCTCCTGCCAATTACACATCAAAGTTACCCACAAATTCACCATATCCAAGCATGTGAATGATTCAGTTAATATAAGGTAAGCGAATTTAAATATTTAAAACTGCCCAAATGCTTTGAAGTGAATGGTCTCGGGAAAATTGTTTTGCAGGAACTCATTTTCATAATGACATTATGTATCATACCAAAATTTCATTATAATATAATACTAATGTAAATTTTAATTTACAGTTTTCATTATTAATTAACTCATTAATAACCAGAGATTTTAATAACCAAAGATTTTTACAAGATTTCTGCATCAAAATATGCATATAACAATTATTCTGCAATGTATAATAATAATTGCGAAGCGATTTTTTATTTTTTGTAATATCCAAATCAGTTTAATGTTGTAGTAGGTTTATAAACCATATGACAAAGTGTATTGATATGAAAAAGTAGTATACTATTACATTTACTAATATGTATTTACATGAGAAACAAATGAATGAGCAAGTAATTAAGGTGTGAATCACCGTAACAGAAGTATATAAACAAAATTATAATAATTCTACTATATAAGAATTGTATTTGTCTATCCATTTCAGAAACAACAGCTGACTATCAACATATATGTAGTTCCAATATGGACATGGTGAGTTCAACAAAATAATAGAGCAAGACTTTCCAAAAACAAAAGTTTAGCTGATAACAAAATTTGATTTCCATCAAAATAACAACATATTTTTCAGTGTTACAGCGACATTATATATACTGTGATTCACATAACATTTGCATATATATTCTGTAGTGCCCCAGGTTTGCAGTACTGAACATTCAAAAATAAGACCTCAACAATGGATCTACCGTTTCCATCAAATTATTTCATTGGCAAGGTGTTGGGTGATGGAGATTCTTTCTTTAACTCAGTTGCACAATGTCTTGAGCAGGTTAAAGAGGGAAATTTGAGTGTGAAAATGCTAAGACAGGAATGTAAGAAATATGCCGAGAATTGCTCTGCACTGTTGGATACAATTGGAGGTCAGAATATACACGATTACATTGCACAAGTAGAGAACTGTGCACACGAAAGTGAACATCCTATTTTAGGTAGGCCAGAAGTAGAAGGTAAAATAATCAACAAATTATTCAAAGTGAGGATTTATATAATAGAAGCGCAAGATTCAGACAATTTGTCCGGCACGCAGGAAAGCAAATCACGGTTGAATAAAATCATTGATGAAAAAGGTTGCAGGCCAGTTGAGCAGGTAGATTTTGAAGTTGCTGATGCCATATACATTATGGATGAGGGGGGCTTACATTTCAAACCTATTCTCAAAAACATTGCGAGCCATGGTAACGACCAACATGAAAAAGTTGATGATGCCGAGATGAAACATACGCAGATTACAGAGGGTGATGAAGGAGAAATTGAGACTTTTCAAATTAGAACAGGAACATCAGGTGCCGGAGGTCACTTTTACGAGATCAAGCTATTAATGCTGTACTTGCTAAGGTTACAAGAAACTGACAAATTTTATATAGCAAGGAACATGGCAGGAGTTGGTGCGTTTGACGATGTCGTGTTCAAATACCAAAGAAAGGACAAATATGGGGTTAATATGACAAAAACCATTTTCTTGCAAGCAAAACACGGTGAGAAATCGGAACCTGGTTATATAAATATAGACAGCCTCTTATCGGCGAAAGGTGCCTTCAGCTTAAAGAAGTATTACGAGTCGTACCGAGAAATAAAGAGGAACTTTCAAACCTCAATTGGCCCAATTTTTAACGGGGAATTTTCCGATTCCAGCTTTATCATATTTACAAATTATCTTTTGGAAACACCCCGCATAAGTGATACGGATACGTGGAATAGCAGATGGATCGATACGGAAGCTGATAGATTCGTAACATCGAAGGGCAGTCAAAGCAAGCAGCTCGATATAAATGCAGACATTAACCAAGATATCATACAGCAATTAAGTCGAAACCCTATTCAGCAACTTGCACAACAAGTATATGATTATATCCTCGGTACAAAGAAACACGTTGGCATCAAGGCTCAAAATGAGATATTTCAGGAATATCAAATATATCTGGCGAACGAGGTTCTCACCGTTAACAAAAATAAACCAAGCGATAGCAAATTCAGGAAAACTTTTATCAAAGGCAACAGACTGTGGAATGAGATGTATCAAATTGCAAACAACTCGGATGATATGAAAAACATAAGCGAGGATGAATTTGACGTAAAGTTGAAAGAAGCCAAAGTTAATTTGTTTAAGGCATTTGGCAATTACCAGCTCACATTGGATGCTACAAAGTCTAGCAATTTGGTAACTGAGCTGGCCAATAGAATTCGACAGAATGACAACAATGACTTACTGAAAATCGACGAGCCTTCTGAGGATATCATGCAATTAGCTAATAATGTCCTCGTGAGAGATGAAGACGCACGCAATGCGAATACAATAGTGAAATTTTGCACCGGTTCATTGGAAGGACAGGCTAAAAAATTTATGGAAGCACTGCAGAAGGAATTTTCAGAAAACAGGAATCATGACCTAACAAAAATAAGATTTGAAATAGATGGGTTTCCTAGATTTTCATTACCCGCACCTGACGAAGACGTTACAGAAGATGAATCGAAGCAATTTCTTTCAAAATTAGAATTTGTTGCAGGCCAAGTGAAAGAAAATGAGCTAGATGGCATCATTAAAGAAGAAATAAGGAAATCCCATCACGGGAAACATGAGGACATCGACATAATTTACCAGAGCGTGAAAAGCCAGGTTGAAACGTGGTGGAAAACTGGTAACTATTTCCTTAAACGTGGAAATAAGTTTGTTGAAAACGCTAGAGTAAGCATGGCACACATCAAATTAAGTCCTTTTGGAAATAAAACCGGAATTGAAGAGAATGCCGTGAGTTTTAAGGCAACTGCGGTAAACGAATTTTATGGATTTATTGGGCAGAAGCAAGTTCTCAATATTGTAGCTGATGAAGGAACTACACTATTAAGTAAAGTTAAAGTATGCCAAACCTTGAACCAACATTCTGCAGAAAATGGCTACGTATTCGTCCAAATGAATCACCTGGTGTACATTTCAGATCACGTGTTACAAATCTTTGAAACGGATCACACTAGGAATGTCTTGGTAACAGAGAATAATAGCAGTTATCAAAAGGAAATTACTTGGCTTAAGGAAGATTTCTCTAAATTATATGACAAACTGCACGAAATCATAACGAAAGATAAAAGAAAAAAGATTGTACTCGTAACAGAAAAAGATGATATGCTCGCAAATTATTTCACAAATGATACAGAAAACTTTCACAAAGAACATGACAATGTCAATTTAAATCACCTAACAGTTGAATCTCAAAAGAGATTAATGGATAACAAAGTCACGCTGCATGGAAAACACATAAAGATGCGAGACTTGGTTGACATCCAAAATGAAAATGCGAAAAGTGCCATTACTTCGCGAACGATAATGAGCTTAATTAAAAATGATAACTTGATCATTAGCAACGCACCTCAGCGTTTGAGTGATTTAGAAGCAGCGTACACAAAACTGTATGAAAAGATGCCAATGGAGAATTTAGTTAGAGAATTGCGATCGAGCGCAGGTAAAAATGTTATTTATGTTATTAGTGGACTAAAGCAGCCACGCAGTGGTACAATACACGATCAGCTGATAAATCTACTGCAAATTACAGATCCATACTTGGAAAGGGGGTTAAGGGAGAGAATTTGCTTGTATGGCGAAAGAAAAAATAACAAAACCATCATCATTATTGAAAACACAAAAGAAACAGATATATTACTAGAATTTTGGCAAATTTGTTCTGACAAAAGTGACAACATAATCTATTGGATAGCAATGACAGGTGAAGGAGCTCAAATTCAACAGGTTTACAAACCTAACTTTTACATACAACGATGCTTTCATTACATAGAAAAAATTGTCCTAAAAGTGGAATTAATTTTGGGGCACCATTCATCAGAACTGTTGATATTCAATGACAAAGCTGACAGAGAAAGAATTGAAAAATGCATGCGATATTTGTCAACATACTCTCTAAAACGTTTTCAAGAAAGGTGCGAAAATAAAACAATCATATTTGCAAATTCTGAATTGGATGCGGAACTATTATTTAACAGTAATACTGGCATCAATCAGATGAGAGCTGCTCACTGGCTTCAACTGCTAGGAAGTGAAAATCAGCAATTGGTATGGAAAAAGTCACATGGGTCATTACAGGAATTGCGTTATTACATCGATGAACAAAAAAGGGAAATGTTGTATTATACTGAAGAAGAGTTCAACAAACAAATAAAAGACAAGGTTGTAATTATTGCAGATGAACCGGGAATGGGAAAGTCAACCAGTTTAACTAGTGTATCCCAACAAATGCTAGACGGTAACTGGGTCATTCGCGTTAACTTCTTAGATTGCAAACATGCAATTGAAAGCTTGCCAGATGTTCAGCTAAAATTTGATGATGTTTACAACTTTGTTGCAAAAGTTGACTCCGTAGGGCTAAGAAATGATTTGGCAAAGCACCTAATGTTGTATAAGCTGGACCCAAAAGAACGCCATAGCCGTTCAATTCTTTTCATGTTTGACGGCTACGATGAAATTAGTAGTGCAGAACAGACAAAAATCATTCCACTGCTGCATTTTGTAAAATGGCAAACTTCAGCTAAACTATGGGTTACTACAAGGCTCCATGGGACGCATGCTTTAGAAGACGGTTTGTCAACATTTGCAACAAAGTTTAAACCACTTGTGTTCGAAGAACAGAAGGAATTTTTGAATAGGTTTTGGAAAGTTCATCTTGCTCCTTTGCTGAAGCACGAGAACAATGAAGAAAAGATTGAAAAGTATTCATCAAAGTTGCTTGGTGCATCACAAGATATTTTTAGTAGGCCTATACCAGTTTCCCGGATTATGGGTGTTCCACTGCAATTGCGATTATTAGCAGAAGGACTAACCCGTGACATTGTCAATTACTTGAACGGTTGCGATGATCAGCACCCAAAATTTGACCATCTCAACATGCTGGAATTGTACCAGAGTTTTATTGATGCAAAGTATGAAATATACGTGAGAGACAAAATACGGCTTAGGAAACTTCCTCCATCTCTAAAAAGCGCACTATACAGAATCATTGACGAACACCATGAAACATTAGCCCTGCATTTATTATTTCCCGATGATGACTGCCTATTATTGTATCCTAAGAGAAATGTCTACCAGGCAAGGGATGACTTCGAATCAGTTGGGATAATACAATCCATTGGAAGGGAAGGAAAACATGATTTCATTCACAGAACGTTTGCAGAATACTTTGTCGCAAAATTACTCGTAAATAATTTGAAAAAGAAGGAAACGAACCCCAAAAAATATGAATGGACAGCGAGCTTTCTAAGCAAACACATGTTTGAAGAAGAGAACCAGGTAATTAATGAATTCATAGATCACATGTTACTTGATTTCAACCTACTATTCTACATATTATTTTTTGACATGAAATTGCTAGCTCACATGTTCAGTGCAGGTTTCCCAATTTTCCACTACACATTAGCTAATAAACTGAAGAAAGTAATCGAGTTATCAAAAGATAAAACTCAAGGTACGATTGTTGACATTTTGGGTAGAACAGCACTGCATTTAGCAGCTCGTGACGGTCGATTGAATATTGTCAAAGTTTTACTCGACAACGGGTATAATGCTCTTTCTTCAGATGCTTTGGGCAAAACACCACTGCATTATGCTACTATGAACAGCCATAAAGATGTTGTGGATCATTTATTAAGCTACACTGCGGATATTGACATCGGTGATAATGTCTTTGCAACGCCGTTGCACGCCGACATGGAAATCGGTAACAATATGTTTAGAGATGAATATTCAAGTTCATCACTTGTTACATTTGTAAATCAAAAGGATATTGAAGGTAAAACTGCCTTCAATTATGCAACTGGATTGTTTGATTTGAGCATTGCATGCACATTAATTTCACATGGTTCAAATATTAGTTTCCAAATCAAATGGCACAAAAGCAATTTCATAGATGATGTTATAAGAAGCAATCATAGCACAAATTACATTCAAATATTAGGGCTGTTATTGATCAATTATCCAGATGTAGAGTACTTCACTAACTGGGACTACGGTTTGAAGACAATATTAGGCAATTTTATATCGTTAGGGCATACAAAGGTTATTGATTCAATAGTAGGAAATATGACCAGCACTGACTGTTTTAAAATATTACAATCTTTGCCAAGGAATATTAATTTCACAGCAAATCATTCGGACTATGATAACTTGAAAATTGCTAAGTACTTAATCGGGAAATGTAATGACAATTCCTTCATAAGAAATTTAGGGTTTAGTGCAGCAGGAAATGGTAATTTGGAAACTCTGAAATATATTCTAGAACAAGAAAAGGAATATGATTTCCGTGATTACATGTTTGAAGCGCTTAAACGGGGTCAGCTAAATATTGCAATATATTTACTTGAAAACTACTCTCAGTACATCAATACCGATGAAAATGACACTGTACTGTTCATAGCAGTAAAATACAACAGATTGGGGGTAGTTAAATATTTGATAGAGAAAAATGCTTGTAAAGAAGAAATTAAAACATTTATGCATTATGCTAAAAATTATCATTCCACCAATGTATTGCCATATTTAGTACAAAAGTGCGATAGTAACACCATTTCAGTAGAACTTGGAAACTATGATTTAATGGATAACTTGTGTTACATTGCTCAAGTATGTGGTTATTTACCTGGCATAATTGATTCTGGAATAGTGGCTGATATAATAATGTATCTATTCCAAAATGATACTAATAATTTTAGAAATGAGATGGGAACAGCACTATTACATATGGCAGCATCATTTCAAACGTCAGGATTTGCATATTACCTTATCGAACATGGTGCTGATGTCAATATTAAAGATAGCGATGGTAAAACACCACTTCACAAAGCTGTGCAAGCTTACTGTCAAGAAGGAAATAATAATGAAACAGTTAAGTATTTATTAGAGTGTGGTGCAATGTACGATGAAAAAGATGAAAATGATGCCACTGTATTGGATTATTTTAGTCAATTACAAGCTAGCAATGATCCTATTTTTAAATTGCTGAATTCGATAGATATGCTCTTTAAAAACTTCACTGAAAACTTTGAAGAGCTTGCAAACCCCAAACTACAATTTTATGAAACTGAAGTAATTCAAGGTGTACAAAATTGTGGTGGCAATACACTAATGCATTTATCTGCAAAAAGTGGCAACGTTGAAATGGTTAATCTGTGTATCAAATATGGCTGCCCTTTTAATTCTCACAACAACGAAAATTATACACCTAAACAGCTTGCCCAATTTAGCAACCATGAAAATGTAATTGAAATTATACAGCAAATTGAGAATGCATTCACCACAATAACAGATTGTAAGGAATTTGTTATCAAACCTAGAATGTATGATACAATAAATGCAAGAGATGAAAATGGTAAAACAATGTTACACTGCGCTGCCGCAAGTGGAAATGTTGGTGTTCTTGATTTATTAATTAAGAATTATGGCGGAATTCATGAAAGGGATTACCGTGGCTGGAAACCATTACATTACGCTGCTAAACATGATCAACTCGAAATAATTAAACTGTTACTATATCATGGTGCTCAAATTAATCCCAAAAACAGGGATGCAAAGTCACCACTTCAGGTTGCAACAGGAAATTCATTAAACTTTCTGCAACAAGTAAATGATCTCTATAACGCTGTAAAATTTGAAAACCCTAAATTCGCAAACGAACGTTTACAATCAATGCAAACGAACAATTATGAAGCATTTGTGGCAGCCTTAAACTGTAGAGATAATTTTGGAAATGTGCTTTTGATCTATGCAGCTAAAACAAATGACTTCAAAATGGTTCTACTTTTATTGCAAAATGGAGCTCCTTATGATTTGCTCGATAGTTATCACAGGGAATGTTGTGGCAAAGAAATAAACATGTTGCTAAGCTTTATTGAACAACAGCTGAAACGGGTATCACGGCACAATTATAGTTACAATACAAACGAAGAATGGCATAATAAGTTGCAATTGATTCACAATTGTCGTGATTATCAAGGCAATACCTTACTTCATAAAGCATCTGAACACCCAATTAACTATTACCAATTAAAATTTCTCATAAAACATGGTGCCGATATTAATGCTATCAACAAAAATGGAAATACAGTACTTGACGAGGCAATTATGCGCAGAAAGTTGGATTTAGTTAAATTTCTTCTGCAGAATAATGTGAATGTTACTAAACTGGCCTATGATATTAGACAAAAATTGATAGCCGAAGCCGCTGCTCAAGAAAGGCAAGATATTATCGACCTATTTAATTCAGTAGAAAGCGCTTAAAAGACCATGTACTATTTAATAATATTAATTCATTTCGCAAATGGTGATTGTTGTGTCAACAACACAAATCAAACCGGTTCAATCGCCGACTTTAAATTTGGAAAAAAACAATTTTATTATAATTTGCAATCTGTTCTGTGTAAATTAACATCACAATTTCTCCAACACAACTACAAATTTTTCTGACTTGTTAACCACAAATTGAGACAATATACAAATGATCACGTAATGCCCAATTCATCCATCACCCGCAACGATTTCATCTGCGAAGTTGATTTCAAAAACCAAACATGTCGAGAACAAACGTGAAATGATCAGAAAAGATCATGGAAATTGTGTCTCGTTTGGTTATAGTATTGGAATTGATATATTCCAACTGTTGGGAACACAACTTATTAAAAGTCAACGTTCAAGTTGCAGAATGAAATCAATGCAAATTGCAGAAGGGGAAAAGCATACCTTAATTTGAAACAAAGTGATAGACTTGATCATGAATACTGTCTCAATGGTACCTAACACTAAATATGATATACTGTAACGCAAACACAACTTGCATTAGAAATAAGTTATGTAACCGAATGTGTCTAACGTGTCTGATGAGCCATAATATTGGACGTGGATGAACCGCTCAAACAACATTTGACAAGCCAAGGATGGAGACTGGCAGAAACCTTTGTTCCATATGATAAGTTTGGAACTGTGTGACCAAAAAAACCGACGTGAACCCAGAACATTTGGACTCCAAAGAGAGAATCCAGTTCACAGACGTGTTTCAGACATGAAATATGACAGAAAACCAAGACTTGTGACTGAAATCAACTGTAATATGAAGACGATGGACAAGATACTACTACGAATTGACAATTGTATCGTTAGTTCATTATCACATTTTAACGCCACACGTGACATATATCTATTTCTCTTTATTAAGATAAATCGGTAAATGTCATTTACCACGTTGGTTGCATTTCGTATTATAATCCTGTATATATTGAGTAATTCTTAGAATGCAAATTGTACGTATGTAGATGAATATTTTGCATTCCGTATGTTTCAATATTGCTGCCAATTACATATTTACCATGCAATTATAACTGGCACAACTTATCAAAGCAACAAATCAATCAGTGTAACCAATATAAATAATTGTTAATTGAATATGTAAGTCGCTGTGCCTTATATTTGATAAGAATGGAAAATCGTTTTCCAAAATGCATTATTATTGCATGTATAATTATTTCTGAATGGATTGAATGTACTATTTCGAATAATAACAGTGACTCTCAATAAGATGTGCCACTGTAATCAATAAACGATGCGATATAAACTCAGATTATTTTGCAAAATTTTTCATTAATCAGTCTTAAAATAAAACTTCATATTACAACTTTTCCCACTTCTTTCGGACTTAACTTCCATTTTAATCGGATAGAAAATAAATATGTAGTATCCACCATAGACAGGTTTCACAGCATAGATAGATTTTTTAATTCTTCATAAGAGCTCTTCTAAAACATATTTGTTTCCTTTTTTCTTAAAACAAATGGTAAACATAGCCCTATAACTATCACTAAGCACTTGTCTGCAGTGCAGATAACGTGTGATGCTTCCTTAGGAAGTTAGTCATAAAACAAATTTCCTTTTGCCAGAGCAAAACTTGTACATGGTTCAAAAAAGTTTAATTTGTAGTAGCCAACCAGGTGGCGCTGCTTTTTTGCTAACAGGGTCACTTTAGAAATGCAGATAATTAAAAAAACATGTAACAATTAAAACATAAAATGGTACCCAAAAATGGCTTCGCACTGCAAGATCGCGGAATTAGCAAGAAAACTCACGGAGGCGGAATAATACGAAACAAACACATCGCTGGTTTGAAGCAAAAGAGGAATATTTGAATTTGACAGTTGTATTTATATGATTTACAGGTGGCGCTGGTGTGTCAAAGGATACAAGTAATGGAGTACCTAACCAAAGAACGGCTGAGGAGGAGGACCTTACAACGCAAGCAAAAATTAAGATAAACTGGCAAGTTCAGGTGAGAAATTCATACTATTATTAAAGAATGGAAAATTTCCTGGTAGTGTGGCACATCGCACTTATAGAAAATAGAGAAAACTGAATCTGCACGGAGTTAGTACGCAGCGAAACATCACTGCAAGAAATGCAGTTGGACTTGATGTGTCCCGCCGCGGAAGTCTAAAGGAAGAATTTTTACCGACTTAATTCTCATTAAACAAATGATGATCTCTAGTCAATTTATTTTGTTCACTTTGCAGTGTACTGACTACCGCGCAGAAAGACCCTCAACATTTGGATCCATCGGTTCCAGAAAATTACATTGTAGGTGAGATTCTTTCTTTATACAGAAATGCATAGCGCTGAGAGTCAGAAAAGTCAAACTGAGACTTATCAGAAGAAGAAAGGTACAGCAGGGGCTGGAGGTCACTTTTACGAGATCAAGCTTTTAGCCTTGTTTTACCTAAGGTTTTACCTAATGGAAACTCAGATGTTAATCAAGGTATCATTGATGATTAAGTGGCCTACTTTGTCAGCTTGCGCGAGAAATATACAATTACATACTTGGAGCGAAGCAGTTTTTATCACAACTTGATTTTGTTTTAGAGCAGAAGCAACAACATGATTTAGATGAAGTTATTAAAGAGGAATTGAAAAACTTCCACGAAGTGAAAGAAGATGACTGCGATGCGGTATACCAGAGCGTGAAAAGTCAGGTGGAAAAATGGTGGGAAAGTGGAAGAAATCTCCTTACAAATCGAGATAACTTAGTATACAATGCAGAAACCAGCATTTCCCAATTATTTTTGGTAAAAAGCAACGAAAGCACGATAAAAATGACTGGAATAAGTTTCAATGAAAACGCAGGCAAGGAATTAATTCATAAATTATGGAAAATATGTAATTTCACATGGCAAAATGGAGTGCACAAAATAAAACAGGCAGAACAATTGCATTCATTACGTACGATATCTATTTAAAAAAAAAAAAAACATTTTACATAATTTTGCCAAAACATGAAAATTCTGCAGGAAATTTTATGTAACTTTATACAAAATGCACTGTTCGAAAATAACTAGGAAAGTTGGAACATGTTGAGCACTGCATCACGTTATAATTGATGTTCAGTTGTTCACCCATGGTTCACCGATAGATGGCGTTACTAGCGGTTGGCGAAAATAATAAAGCATTTCGTTTCAGAATGATTTTCAAGGACGCAATGCGAAAATAATAATGAATTTAACGTCAAAATATGTGTTAGAAAACTACAACTATATTGCGAATATGTAATTGCATAAACTTACGTTTGCTTTGGTGGAGAATATCCCGGAATATGACGATGATCGATGAATCTCCTCCGGGGAAAATTTGAATTTTTTGCCGCACAACGTCCGTTTTTTCCCCGTTATTTTTCTCTCGAAAAACTCACAATTTCGATGTTACAGTCGATCAAACAACTTCTTGCGATAATATAGTTCATGTTTTCCGTTATAAAGCCGATATAAGTTCGACTGCAACGCAGGATTGGCGATTTTGGTCCCTCGACGACCATTTCCGACTTCATTCCGCCATTTTGGGCGCGAATGCTCGAAACGACGTGAGCGCTGCGATTGGTGCGCCGTTCCACGCATGCGCAACAGCAAAATGTTTTACTTTCCTGCAAGATGGCGTCCGTAATACACGTAGCAGCCAATCAGGAACATGGACGATTGGACACACCCACTAAGAAACCTCTACAAGATGGCCATACTCTTTACGTGAACGGCTCTAGCGATTGGCGAAGAGGTGAGGATGAAACCCCGATGAAACGCTGTGATTGGCGGGTGGAGTTGCGCATACGCACTTTGATTTTTTTTTTGTCATTCTGTGTCTGGCTACTGTTGCGGCAACGTCGTTTTCGAGTGCGGTCATAATTCCAAGATTTCGCGTTCGTAGATCGGTTTTTGACGGAGATATTACAGTAGAACCGATTCAGAGTGAAAACAACGAACTGGGAAACAAATTTCGCCCATTTGCGACTTCGATGGACGTTTGTAGAGGTGAAAACTCGTCCGAAAATCAAGGTGAGATGCGTAAAATGCCCGGATGTAGCATTTATGAACGCTGTCAAGGGGCCATCCGTTAATTATGTCTATGTGAAAAAATGCTTGTTTTAATATTATAGACCGGATTATGTGCGACGGGTTGGCGCGGATATCATCCTATCGCGGACGAACGTCGGGTTAGCGCGGATATCGCGGACAAAGGGGTTGGCGCGGACAAGCGCGGACAAGGTCGGGC
>JAQFZQ010002564.1:0-13412 GCA_034696005.1 Glomeris marginata | reverse complement strand
TACTCAACAAATTTAGGGAAATGATTGTCTTTGCGATTAAAAATAAGCAAAAATACCCTGGAACTTCTCCTTTAAAGCACATGCTTTCAAAGTAGTTGCTAAACATGTAGAGTATATGCTTTCATTATCTAAAAGAATACGATTTTTCAAGGGATAGGTACCTATATAGGAAAATTAGATAGGTACTAAATGGCGCGATAGAATAAAACAAAGATTAAATGTTTTGAGCATATGCAGTATAGTAACAGATCTGTATCCTCGCAGAAATTTCAGACACTGAACTGAAAATTAACATTGCAGGTCTGTAATTTTTTATTTGCATAAATTCCACGCACGACACGTCATTGTATAGCGTTTGCGTGCAGTCTGATAATTGCAATCCATGCATATGAAATCAATTGTGCAATTAGATAACAATGGTACATGCTATCCCCTACAGAAATGTTGCTGGTATACATTACGCAAAAACTGAAGCAGTGTTTTAAATTAAATATATTTTACTGTACATTACAGATGAAATTTTATTGATGTACCTACCTAATTCATGCACTTTTGCAATTTTGACTGGATTTGTAAGAATTTTGACGTTATTTAATTCTCCATATGCGGTTAACTTCAATTTACGAGAAATCCATTTACGTGGGGTATTTACTATAATCTCTTCTGCATGGGCAGATTTCTGCATATCGCATTTGCGAGAAAAAAATCTATATGTTGCGCATATCTCGAGAATGCATTCTAAAGAGTTTATACAATTTAGCAACTTTAGGAAAATAATCTGCAAGGGTCTTTCTTCTCTTACCGCAGGGAATTTTGTGTGTTGCACTGAAGCATCAAGTTTTAGTTACAAAATATGACTATCAAACTTGTTTCACCCCGTAAACCATGATGTCGTTATACGCAGCTTATACAATTCTATGTAATTAATATACAAGTCTTATAGCTCGTTATCACCTGACGGAGATTGCCTGAGACATGTTTCATACATTATTTACCAGTCATAAGGAGATTGAGATGAATTATTCAGACGGCGTTCATTTGCTCCTCTTGAACCAATGATGCACGCTTCGTTTACTGGCAAGTGGAAACAGAGGAAAATTTGAGTTTGCAGTAGAAATAGTTCAGATTGGATGATTTGCCAAGCTCTCAGCTGTTCATTCGGTCGTTACTTTGAACCGAGCTAATGAAAGACCTTGGCGAAATTTTCTGCGCAGTCTAATCGTCAAACCAAGAAAATGCTCCAGATTATAAGTTGCCATCCAACTTTATTGTCTGCTTTGAACTGGTGTGTAACGAAAATTTCGAAACAAATGATGGGAATAGCAATTTATCTTTTACGATGCGCGCGAACGAGCACTTACAAATGTCTATCGATTCGTCGAATTTTCCCATATTTTGCAGCACCAGGCTGGAGTGCACAATGGGCCAGGTCTATTAATGCTGTAAATTTACAATGCATTTTGTGCAAGAGCGCGTAAACACGGTTGGAACTTACAGTGAAAAAACTTATTTTTCCTTGCAGTTTTGCCATTGAAGCCGTCACTTTTGGGACCCTCTTTTTCTGTCGAACCTCCCAGTTTCGTGGACTTCTCGAATTCAACCGGAACAAGAGTGCAATGCAGTACCGAAGGCTTACCTCCACCTTTAGTTTATTGGATGTCTTCAGACGGATCGAAAGTCCACAATGTTACCAAATTGAGGACCGTGTACCCGAACGGAACAATTGAGTTACACCCGTTTCGCGCAGAAGACTATTCACCGAATGTTCACAGCGCTTCATACCGATGTGCCGCGTCTAACACAGTTGGAACAATCGTCAGTAGAGCCGTTCAAATTCGAGCAGGTTAGTTTTTCGATTTAATATTCATTGCGTATCATAATCGATTACTGTGGCATGCTGTATATAGGTACACTCGTGCGTATAACAAAGGCTTTCGTGGGGTTAGTTTAGTGTCTTTAATCATAGAGCAAACAACCTTCAGAAGCATTGCATGGCATATCCATAATTGACAGTCAATGTTTTTGACCACCTGTGGACCATCCCACGTACCCCATAAACACGCAGACCGGTAGTTGGTTTTTCCTTTCAAATCCGCACGTTGTATTTTTATAGACCCTATTGGAATTTATATCTTCTGCAGCCTTGCTCAATTTAAATTGTGAGGTCGCGTTTGTGAGGTCACGTTCGCTTGCAAAGCATGCGGGAGTCGCTGGAATAACGTATGGCGCATCAGTTGTGACGTCAGATTGCGGTCAAAATCCGTTACGAACGGCCTCAACTTTTCAGTTTAACATCGCCGCAGGCAAATTTTTGTACGAAAAACGCGTGTTGTTACTAGTTTCCTCGACATTAAATGAGGCAGTAGTGAAATATTCAAGCATAGTAAGAAAAGGCTTTCTGTTCTCCTTTAAGCATATTGCAGGCTTGCAGCAGACATGTCGCAAGTGTGTATTGGTTCCACTTGCAGACCTGCAGCAGCGAATACAAATGTCTGTACTATTGATTCATACAGTGAAGTGTTTAATTAATGCAAACAACTGATTCATTGTGCTGGTCTCATGACATTTCAGCGATTAAAAGACCTGATAACTATTAGTTGTTGAATTAGTATTTGCATTTTCTGTTTTGAAAATTTATCTCCTGCAACTGAAGCGTGCATGCATGTCATTAAAATGAATTGCATAGCTGCATGTACATGTAAGGCACGACTCTTTTTATGACAGAATGCAATCATCCAATGTGCAACACAAACCATGTCCAGTGATTTTTGTTGGCAAATAATTTATATGCTGTGATAGCACACAAAAATGCTTGATCAAGGTTACTATAGTAGACTTGGTTTGATTCGACGCTGAATATGACAGAATTCCATTTGTCAATTGTCTAATGAACAGTAGTTTTGGTCCAAAACAGCCTCACCTTTTAATGGATTGAAGTGAGAAGAGGCTTTTTCTTGGGGATATAACGTTTTTATTATCGCTTGCATCTGACCTCTTCAGTGTTGTCAGATCTGACACACTTTCCAATTGCATCTCACCATATATGAAATGACCTGAATTGTTGTGAGGTGATACCTATGCCAAATGTCCCTACAATTACATACATCTCATGAATTTTTTGCCTGACTTTTGAAAAAAAAAGTGCCGCATGTATTCGACAGGTTTTCAGCAATTTTCGCCTCAACAATAATGGTCTTTGGTAGCGTTTGGCTGGTGGTCCTCTCACCATTGTAATCCATTTCTTCACAATTACCGTTTGGAAATAATTCCGAAATTTAAATGTTAATTAAAGCCAAAAGGCTATCACCTTACATCATATAAACTATGTTATGCCTGTCACTTATGATAAACTTACAAGTTTCAAAACTTATTAAAAATTCAAATTATAGTATCGAGCTAATAAATGATTTGTTTTACAAATGATCGTGAGTAAAATGCATTTGACATTTATTTCAAATTGCATCCGTTATTGCAGCCCCAGATCTTGATCGTTGGATTTGAAACGTGCGGCGTCTTGAGAGACTCAGGTTCACTTCTCATGGTTTCATATCAGCGTGTATGATTTATTATCACACGAGAGACCATATGCCTTGGCAAATGGAATGGATTCATATGCAGTATGCTGGCTTGAGTGTAATGATATCCAACACTTTTCCTTCTGAATGTAACGTTAATAAACTGGCGCCTCAAATTTTGGTCGGTTTATAAAATTGCCTCAATTCCCATATCCCAACAAATGAACACATACCGAATCGCCTAGCTTTCCAACATCAATCATTTACTCGCTTCCCTTGATTTGCTGATTTTGCCCATCCAAAGAAAAATATGACTTTCTCCTTCTCTAAATTTTGGTCTTTTCAAATTTTCCTCTAAAGGGATGCCATGCAGGCTGGGATGCATTTTGAATGACCTGAAAGTACGGTCTTAGGTCAACTATGTTGACACCATTACATTTATAACGTTTGATTTACCTACTGACTAATCTAATTATTGCCTTAATTCTTCGGTTTGTTTCTGAGATTCCTCCACAAGAGCAGCAAACATGAACTTGATGGTTGCTTGCGGGTAATCCTAGAACTTATTGTCAGTATTACACATTTTTGCTGCCAGCCAGTGTTCAACAAATCTATATCTAGCTGTGACACTTTTTCGACGCGCGCACTTGTCGTATTGTCTGTGTAAAATATTTCGGATTCCTTGAGACAAATCCAAGTTGAACTTGTTTCGGATGTATCAGAACTTACAATGGTTCGACCAGAAAAACAAGTCTGACAAAGGCATCCATATAACGATGGAAGCGCGTGTATCTAATGCAAGTTGTGATCGAGTAATTGGACAGGTGAATGTTATAGCGTATACATCTCCGTTCAGTTGCAAAGGAACAAGAAAGAAACGCTTGGAGCTGCGGTTTGAAGACAGACGACTACTGTAGTGGGCACCAGAGTTGAGGGTCGACGTGTCACAGTTAGATGCAGATTTACTCTCTAAACAGGGTATACCACCTGGCTGCAGCAATTATGTGATTATAGAATGGCTGGAGGTTCCTCCAGCCAGGTGGTACCCTGTTTAGAGAGAACATCTGCATCTAACCGTGACTCATCGACCCTCAACTCTAGTGCCCACTACTGTACCAACCGTTAGGTTATGTATAGTGGCTAAGCTATATAGTAAGAGGGTCGCTACCAGTCCTGGAATCGTACAGGTAGCACCCTGTTTAGAGAGTAGCATACATCATAATCTCAGCATGTATAGAGTCTTAACTCTCGTGCCTACTGCTTTACATGCACATGGCAGCACTTGGTTGCAACATTGGTTGGACCGACACCATGTTCGTGACCTAAAGTGAAGCGAACATTTCAAGCACAAAAATGTGATAAAATGTGGGCGAGGAAGAAGATTGCAATTAATTTACAGGGTTCGTAGAGAGCCTCAAACAGTTTTGAAGTGCATGTGAAGTTGAAATACTATTTGCATAAGTGTTTGTAGCGAGGTGGGCGATGAGCACCGGTAATTAGGACCAATATGTGGCTGGAAACTTTCCTGTGTGTTAATTATGGGTTTCGTGCTCAGCGCTCACTCAAAATTCTTTGCTTAAAAATTGTACCAAAGCATATGGGCCACAGTAACAAACTTTCATGTAGACCAACCTGCAGAAGATTATACAGTATATGATTGACACATACTGCTGTGATCAGTTATTATAATTTTAAAGTCATTATATAAAATCAGTAATATTTTTTGTATTACTGCCATTGTAGCCCCTATATTAAATTGCCAATATTATATGTGATGTATATTATTATTTAATGACATTGGTATTGTCAACAACATTGCACGTATATTCTGGCAAACTTCCAATAAGGAAATTGAAAAAGAAACAGCAGCAGATGTGTGTTGCTCAGAAATAATACTGGTGATGACAATTTAGTACGGTAGCAGTTGTATTAAAATATTGAAATACAAGTTATTATGATAACTGATTCCCTTTTTGCTATATGTGCATGTGGTCATCTGACTGTACTGCATAATTTATTTATAGGCAGTTATATATAACAAAATATTACTTTGGTCTATGTTTTCATATCCATATGTAGAAAAAAAACGAGTGATTCAGCATGTGGAATAGCACATCATAATTTACAGGAAAAGTTTCAAGTCACAAATTCGAATTGCTGGCACTTAACCCATCTCGCTTCAAAACATATTGTATGCCGGTATTTCAACTTCACTTATCTTTAAAAACTGCTCTAGATAATTTCAGTAGTCTTCCGCACCAATATTTGTCACTTTTTCCGTTTGAAATGCCTCACTTCAGGCCGCTAAACATGGCATTAGTACAACCTAATTTTCCCAGACGGCATTGTGCACACCACGCATGCGCCGAATTGTTGGCATGAGAGCATTAGTTGTAGCGGCTCTGGTTGTCACTCCATAACCTAAACTTCCATGCTCAGGCGTAATATATGAGTACATACACAGAAATGCCTGCATAACTTGTAGCAAACACCAAGCACATGTTATGCCAGTGCGCGAGCATTATGCACGAAATTGAGGGATATGTACAGTGAAACCTGTCAAAACCGGCCCAAAAATAGCAAATTGAATGGAAATATGCATACTGCATATGCAGCACAGTATAGGAATATGTAAAGATATCTATTATTTAAAAAAATATAACTTTCATATGGATATAGGTAGTATAGGGAATGTACGTGTCTCGCAGAAACATGACATTAGTGCGAGTAGCACAAACGATGGTAAATATCTAGTCATTCCTACATATGATAAAGTAGAATGTTTGATAACCCAAGGTCGAATATTCGAGGCTGCAGTACTATTATTTGATCCTGTCTGCAATTCCATTTTACTGATTCCACAAAGTAGCTTGGCACAAATTGGAGGGAGTGGTTGGCAAAACAACATATTGCAACTATTCGTCGCACAAATTGTTGGTTTTGAGACGTAACCCAACTGTAATTTCGCTATCAATGCAAGCGATTTTGGCTTTCTCAGGTAGTGAAATTCTTGTTCCCAAAAAATTATTGCATGTTACTGAAAAATCGAAGAATCGTTTCATTATGGCCATTGAAATTCGCAAATTGAAGTGGTAGTCGTTTATTATTTTTTTCCGTTTTTTTCTAAATAATGCAACACGTTCTCTGTATCACTTGCAATACGCCAATGCCCTGTGTACTTGCAGTTTAATATGCTAACTATAGTAGCCTATAGCTTCATATTGGATTACCTAATTGTCTATATTTATTCAAATCTATATCACCTGGAATCTACAATGAAATGTTACATCCAAGGTCCTAAGATAAACAGAACGGTTTAATTGTCGACAAATGGTGTCTGCTTGATTAATGATGTCAAACATGTATAATTTCCCTGTTCGCTATTGAGTACAAGTTGCATAACTTTACGATGTGCAGAATGCTGTCGTCATAGTTTATCGTTCCATGATGCAAAAATGAATCGAAGTGCGAAATTCATTGCTGCTTATGTGTGATGCAGTGAAACCCTACTCAAAAGCTCCCCCGTAGAATATCAAAAACCAAAATATGTATAGCTGCGTATTTAACGATCACAAATAATAAATAACACATGTCAAAACATCCTGATGTGCTCAGGACAAATGACATTTTTGATATGAAATGCTTAGATGGCGTCAATTAGCAGTAGTGCGGAGATAAGCACGTTGTTGAATGATGTAAAATAAAGCAATCATATTCAACAATGCTTAGATATTGATTGCATCACACATGTGCTGCTATGCATTACGAACATTTTGACATTTTGTACATTTGCTTATTTTGTATGCTGGAACAATAAACTGCAGCAATGTTTTCATTAATCTGAACATATTTTTACAACTTTGTAATAGCAAATGAGGCAAAATATATTCTGAATGATTTCCACACCTATGATTGCTATTGAACTCTATCAACAGTTCCTCAAGGATTCATTCAGTCAGGACTTTTGGGGTTTCTGACTCGCCCTATATATATTATTATGTTAACAATGGCACTCACTAAAAAGGATAAAACACAGCTGTAAATTGGGTTTGGTCCTTTTATGGATGTGTTTTGAATTAGTTACACTGTATGTTTTCCTGGCCAGAATGTAAAGTAAATTGCCTACGTGGTGAATGACATTTTATAACTGCAAGCATATTATTGGACGCTTTTAACTCGTGTGGCTGGACGAAACTACGCAGGTGGTTCGATAACACTGTGACGAAGATTTATATCCTATGTGGCCTTTTATTTGACCCTGGGTTCTGTCGATCTTTGCCATCTTCGGAAAGGATCAGGTCATTAGGGTGCGCAACACCAAAATCCAATCCCCAGTGAATAGTGCTCTGTGGAACAGATCCACCGTGTTTTGAACTTTTTCCTTGTATGGGTTTTTATGGTTTTTATACGTGTTTTCACAGCGAAATTGGTAGACATGGTGGGCCTGGATGCTTACATAGTTTATTGAAATTAAGACCCTTTTGAAATACAGCGTAAACATATTTAATTGTTTAATAATTAGATGTAAACTAAGAAATACGTCTGCCTGTGCTTGCATATATACATGCAGAAAAATATTTTTTGAAGGTATTTACGTTGGTTTCAAGTAAGCAATTCGCACAACATGTTATGCTAATTTTACGAATAAGTCTGATGTTATTGAAAGAGGAACAAATCGGAAAGTACTGCAAATATAATATTGATCCGGAATTTGTTGGAGCTCCAAAAACAATAACATATATTATGTGGCAGATACAGATGAATTGCCCAACATGAATACAACAATGAGATTAGATGAATTTCATATAAGGGACATTTTCCAAATATGCTGGAGAAATGAGTGAAGTAACTTTAAAAACTCAAAATGATTTTTTACAAGATATCGAGATGAATTTAAAGGAAATTTGCAAAACTGCACTTTCATAACTAGTATATGTTTTACTTGAATGGTTTCATCCATCATCTTTCTAGCTTTTAAAACTATCGCTTTTATTTACGCACTGCAGTTTAATTAGTTTCAGATTTCTTAAGAATTGGAGGGTTTGTCAATTGGTAAATGCAATGCACAATTTGTACACTGCAAAATGCGCAGTGCCTCTTATTTTCAGCACTTTAATCAGTTCCTTCGTATATGTGTTAGTGTTGTACATAGAATTTATGCAGTTGATTGCAAGAGTAGATGTTGTTTAAACTTATTTGTTTTACTCGTTGTCACTAAAGCTCTTGTGACCGTTGACAGTGTGGCCTTTGTGTTTTGTACATTATTTTTTGCCTCTCTTCCCTTTTATCTCCTCACTCCGCTTTTTGTTTTTAAGTTACATTTGTTTTTCATGAAAAGGATAGGGTTTGTTTTCGGCAGTGTTGAATTTTTTAATGCGAAAATAAGCTTGTGCGTGCGCAAAACAACCAAAAAAATACCTATATATTCCTTGCGACTGATGAAAGAGGCTCTATGAATATTTTATTGCTATAGTATCGAAAATTGATAAGGTTTTAATATTATGAGCTCTGTCTATACTAAGCAGTTTTCAGTATATAATGCTTCACCAAGAGTTGGAACTTTATTGATGTTTTATAAAGTTTGCGATATTAAAAATGCAAAAACTTATTTTTTTGTATGTAAAAATGCACAACCTTATTGCATTACAAATATATTTAGACATTGCTGTTCCCGATGCCATATTGCAATTTTTGTGAGAATATCCTTGTTTTTTTATTTATAAATGTCAAGCTTCACAAAATCAATGTATCACAAAAAAAATAAGTTGAAATTTCCCTGCAGGATACCAATCTAGCAAGATAGTAATTTAATTAGCACGATTTTTGTTAATTTGTATAAATCGTGATGTTCAATCTCTTCTATAATCTTGGCTACAAATTGGCTCATAATTTGGAGAATATACCATATACACCATACCAACAAATATTACCATAACTCATATACCTAAATTGCAACGCCTTATTTTATGCAATACAATTGGAAAAACCTCAGCTTAGAAATTTTAATGGGACTGAGCCTCGATAAACTGCTACGTCCAGAACTGTTTTGTTTCTGTGCTGCAATACAGATTAACATTCGAAAATTTTTTCCCCCACTTTCATGTTGGGTGGCGTATCAGTATATGAAAGATCAAGTCAAGTGTTCTGCCCACATAAACATGTTCTCCGCTAAACAAACATCCTAATACAGTATTGATATACTGTATACCATATGTAATGTGGACAGTGGAACATTTGGCACAAAAAAATATCCGTATTCTTTTATTCTGTATTTGCTTAATATGCCCTCATATACAGAAATATTTACGAGGATCTCTGCTTGTGAAGGCCGCGATATACTAAACAAAATTCTCTTTCAGCAAAGAAGTGGTAATATCGCAACTATGGATATAAAAACTATTTTATTGTATGCACGACACCCAGTGGGTGCATTATAGGTATGCAGACCCAGAGCAATAAAGCCCAAAACAATGAATATCATCAATCACCAAGATGCAGAGTACCGAGATACCATGTGACAGATAGTTGCTCACACTTGACTGCGAGGGAAAGAAACGTAAAACCTAGCCTTGTTGGGACATAGCTTGCCTCCTTACAACATTTACAGCCTTAAACTTCCTTTTTGTATTTCATTGAGCCCATTTCCATGATCAAAGTTTCCTGTAGGAATGTGATGTAACCATTAGCAACAGCAATTATGATATCACAAAATTTCCAGCATGCAAGATTGGGTGGGGTGCAGCTGGACATTGTGTGACGTCACAACTACTGTTGCTATTGGTTACATTACATTCCTACAGGAAAGTCTGTTCATGGAAATGGCCTCAATGTTATGTGTTGCATATTTCATTGTTCTAATATATGAATAACG
Organism: Glomeris marginata; assembly: GCA_034696005.1. Classification (NCBI taxonomy): domain Eukaryota; kingdom Metazoa; phylum Arthropoda; class Diplopoda; order Glomerida; family Glomeridae; genus Glomeris; species Glomeris marginata. Next base: position 3,026 of record JAQFZQ010002564.1, on the reverse strand, counting down.
GCTTGTAACTAGAGGTATTCCAACAAATAAATTTGTATGCATGCACATTGCTGAGCCAGAAATATTACTGTCATGACTAGTTTATATCATTGAACTATTTAATTCAAAGATCGAAATTGAGAACGAAGTAGGATGTTAGGCATCATATAAAGTTGCCATCACTTTGAAGACATTTCTCACATCTGAAATTCGCAACTCCGAAAATGAGAATTTTTAAGGTAATATGGCTGCTTTAGCTGCATGTTAAAGGCAGGGTAAACTTCTACGTAGAAAGTTGAAGAGATTGGAGAAATTCAGTAAAACGGTGCTGGTTTCTTTAAAAATGCTAGATATTCTCATTTTCTGCGTTTTGAATTTCACATGTCAGAAAATTTATTCAACGGGATATATCAAGTTTAACATGTCATATTTTTTAAAGAATTATTGAGTATAGAATATATATACATTAATTCCGAATATAGTAGGACTGTATCTATGCGTTAATTGTGAGTGAGATCATGTACTTAATTTTCAAGATGATTATATTTCATTCCCATATTGGAAACTCTAACTAAGGATGTGGGCTATAGTTTACATTTGAATGTTGCTCCATTACAGTGTTTTGTCAATTTTGCCGGTAATTTTAATAATTGTATGAGAGTATATTTTTAACTTGATAAATTTGAATCTCTTGTCAGGACGTTTTACATGAGGTTTGTCCGCATATAGCTTACATCCTTGTGATGGAACTGGCGACCAAAAGTATAAGGAATTTCTGACGCTCACCAGCCACCTTCCAGACATTTGTTACCCAGATTGACTGGGTTATTATACACACCTGGCTTGCACCATTGCAAAAAAATCTGTTTTTCCCTGAATATAAAGTAAATGCATTTAAATTCCCAGAAAACGGATACCAATACAATAATAATGGCATGGCTTTTCCTTCCTATAGACCCTGAGTTCTGCATTGTGCTGAACATATCAATTGGTTCTGGCTTTGGTTAAAAGAGGTTTAGCGTGACTGACGTCATCCGCTAAGCTATTTCCTAAGGGATGTTTTCTGGAATAGGATGTGCATGCAGTGATATAGGTCCAGAACTCCGGGTCATAAATAGCAAAGAGTTATGAGGCGCAGTCAAAAAGTTAGTTGCAATCATTTCTGAAAAAATTGCATTATTACGGTTATCCTTACCTTTGTTACAAAATATATTAACAAGTTTCCGATTACTAGTCCACAAGTGTCGTGTGGTGGCGCTGCAGTTGTTTGCAGCACCTCCATGGTTGCTGCAACCAACTGTATTGGTGGCGAATGTGGGGAATTAGCTATACATATTACATTAATGTATAAATGTCTCGCTTACAAACATAAATACATTTATAACAGAAACGGTTTTATTAGTAACGATATAGGAGGCAGATTTTTCGACTATGATGAGAGGAAGTGTTTTAATTCTCATTTGCTAGCCGAAAAGGCGGAACAAATGTCGTATGGTGAAAGGTTCATGACCCATCCTTGTAGTTGTTCGGAGCTGGTCTACGTCCACGTTGGCAGTAATGGACGCTAAGGACCAATTATCGTATTGAAAGCTCTGCTGCAAACACTACGCCCAATCGTATTGCTCGTCTTCCTTCACATTCTTCATTCCGCCGTCACTTACAGTGGTTGAAGGGGAAAGGCACCACCCGCTTGATGGGACTTTAGCTGTCAACACGTAAACAGCCGGAGACAACCACCTAAAAGGCCAAAAACCGCAGAGACATTGGCAAACTTTACACTTTCGGTATAACTTGTATGTTGCAACATAAGTGCATGTTTATATAATTATTTCTTTTTTGATTAGTTTTGTTTTGGAAATGCACGTTTTCGTTTCTTTCAGCCTGTGCGCGATATGGGTGAGTGCTTCTCTCCTTGCACATATCTCGAAAATGTACTTTTCAAACCATATGTGAAAGTGAGCTAGTTCACTGCAAAAAAGATTTGTTAAAGGAGATCTGACAGGGTAAAATTTTCAACATCAAATCAGTTGAACAATTTTCCATGCGATAACCCCATTTATCTGCACATGACCTGATTTTTTGAAATTTTTCCGTCGATTCGTTATTTTTGTAAAAATATCTGAAGTTTCGTAAAATCGGCCACCAGCGGCCGCCGGAAATACGCTACCATTGGCCGAAACGACAATGATAACATTCCCAAATCGGCCTCATTGGCTGCAGCAGCCTAGATCCACCCACAGTCGCCAGTTAGCCAATGGCATTCTGGTTTACGATCCCTCGTTCATTTTAAGTAATTCCTTCAATAATTTTTAAACAATAATTTTAATCGAACTCATAGTTTTAATTTAACGTTCAAAATCTACCGTTTTAATGGCATGGGACCTTACAAAACCGTGTCAGTTCACCTTTAAGCATAACTTTCCGCAAGAGTAAGGATGAACAAATCTTTTTGAATGGTAAGAGATGGAAAGGTAAGAGATGTTTGGAAACTGTGTAGACTTCACTTTACCAGGTTTAAATACATGTGTAAACCAATGTGCCCTTGATGATGAAGGTCAAGGTCACATTCAACTTGTGGGATAAAGTGAACACAGTTTCCAAATAGGCCTTACCATTCCACGGTCATGAAATACTATAGAGTTTTTCTAACCTACTTTGCAGCGATGCAAAAACTTTTGAATTTTTTGAGTGAATGGAAAATGAAAATGTGAGACAGAGTTTCGTCTGAATTGTTTAGTCATTTTGGCTGTTTGAAGGATGTAATGTTCCCAATACAACCGTGGTACATACTGATATGTACAGGGTGGGGCAGAATAGCTGGCGATTTTGAAATGACCGTGAAAATGAAAGTATATTCAATAGTATTTACCAAATGTATTGTCACTGGGTGGGGCGTCTTTTGGGGGTGGTAAATCGCGATTCGAAAGCTTATGATCTTAATTTTGAAAGTAGGTTGTTCAGGATGTCTTGGAGTACCGTAAAACGGGGTGGCTTTGGCCCACTTTTTACACATTTTCTCCTATAAATCATCTAAAAATCGTCTAATT